>OZ024903.1:40666935-40796935 GCA_964017125.1 Flabesymbios commensalis
AGAGAGGATGTGGAGGAGGAGGAGGAGAAGGAGGAGGAGAAAGAAGAGGAGGAGGAGGACGAAGAAGAGGAGCAGGAGGAGGAAGAAGAGAAGGAGGAGGAGAAGGATGGGTGAATGCTGGTACCACTCAATTATTGAATGGAAAATAATGTGCTGTTGAGCAAATGACCTCGATCTGCGTTTATCTACACATTGACCCACAATTTTTATGAATACTTGAGATAGTCCCCTGTTTAGTAGATATGATACTTATACAACTGTACTGTAATAGTACAAATTTGGGCGGCCATCTTAGAAAATGGCCGCTTATGGCTTGGTGCAAAAAGTATATATGGGAAGAATTGCTCAGGCACATAGCTCATGTTTCTGAAAAATAAACAAAATTCACCAGTTAGCTTCTCAGTGAGAGCTAAGTTCCTGATACGCCCACGGCGGCGGCGGAGAAGAAATATTGCACAACACTATAAGCATCCTGATAAGATTAGACACCAAAAAATGGATATGCAATTTAAGAAAACCATGTTCAATAATACATTTCAGGAGAAATCATGTATTTTACGGCCGCCATTTTAAAATTGACTATCATGACCAATTACTCGAAAGATCAAGCATTGCTAACCTAATTCTGACCCGAACCTAATGGTAGGATTGCATGGATGACAGGGACTTTAGATATATTTCTTTGTATCGTGGTTGACTTTCTTGGGCTTGTAGTTGTCATAAAATGTATCCTTTTAAAAAGTCAGAAAACAACATCTTATATAATAAGTCAAGAAACGACATACTTGCAGTATTACAATTTAAACATAATAAATGCTGACAAATACAACGTTTCTCCGTCATTTTCTACATTCACATAATTTGCAAATATTGCCTATGGCCGCCATGACATAATTCATCCATGACAGCAATCTGCAGCAACGTGACATTTTTTTCCGGCAGGCGAAATACCACAACACCATAGCTGTCAAGAGACGATCGTGAGAACTATTCTTCATTGTCTTCATTCTATTCATTGATTGCGTATACTGGTATGTGGAATCCTCGGAATGTATCGCGTTAAATATTGTGATGTGTTCTTGTCTCTCAATTATGCATAACAAGCCCAGTATCATGATGTGGCCATATGTGAAGATTAGTTTGATTATTTCTAGGCGATGGGCTACATATGACTACCATGCACCGCCCCCCCCCCCACATCTCAACGAAACTAAGTTGTTTGTAGGCGCCCTGGGATATACTGAACACGGAATCGTATGTTAACATTGAAAATATAGGGACGCAAACCCTATTTTGACGACTTATATAGAGGTACCCTAAATATGTTATTAACAACGTCGCGCAGTTTAAATAAGGGGGTAGGGTTATTGAATGTATGTTACTTCTGTTCTAGTAAACCGATCTGCAACTGCTATATACCATATTGACGGTATTTGAATTCCGCTTCTTATTGTATATAGATCACTGCACTATATCAAATATTGACCGCTCCATGTATGCCTAAATATAATTTAAATTGAAAAATCAGCGAAATCCACGACAAAATACCCCCGCTGGAAAACACCATTTCATAAAACGTTTTGTATATGTATCCACATTTAGGCCACGGTTTTTCAATCGAGATATGGCTATAAATAAGCCTGGATGTTATGTGTGCTTTTAAATTTCACACAACTTTGGTGAGAGACAAATACAAAATGTAATTTTGTGCATTTGTGCATTTTGACTTTGCATCGAAATAATGGACCTCAATCAAGATCAGAGCTATATTAACAAAAAAACTTATATTATATGATAAATGACAAAATACAAAAAGGCCGCCATCCGGGACAATCGAGACATATGCAGTAAGAACGCTGTATCTAGAATACTATGCAAGATCAAAATTTTATTAGCGTTAGAAAATCCAGCTTTATATGAATAAAATATATAAACAAACAAATCAGCAGGAAAAGAGTCAAATAATATAAATGATAATAGTGAAAATGATAAATCTGATAAAAATGATAGATCTCCACATTTAGAAGAACTATCGGTATAGAACTCATGATGGCGGTCATAATTATATTGAACAGTGTGCAAGCTAGACGACATTAACAAAAAGGCTCAACTTTTTCAATCCGATGGCATATTTTTAGAATTAACTTTGATTATTTACTTTCAAGTTAAAACAAATTTTATTGTGTAAATATACAATGTAATTTGAACGGTTGTTTCCAACATAGATCTTAAATGCTCATTTCAAGATAATATTTAATAATATGGATCATAATGCACAAGTGGGCCAACCCACATTTTGACGATTTTGAGATTTAGGGTGTTTTTGAAAGTCCTCATCACAGGCTTTATCTGACAAAAGAGCCAAGTGCCTGGACCAATCACATTATTTTGTGCAAGCCAAAGTTTGTTTGCGCATGCTGCTTTTTGGCAATTTTCTGGGAGCACAAATGGTCTAACCCTAACCCTCACTTCTGATCAAGTCAAAAAGAGTGAAATGGACGTGTCCAAAAGTTATAGAGAAAAACGGTTCACTGCTTAAGACGCGAGGCCAAGTTTACTCGATATCAGCGACAGTGCATCCTCGGGTGATTATACATAAACACAATTTAAAAAATCGCGCAGCAAAATGAAGTACATGATCAAACGACTAAATACAAATTAAGACAAAAGATAAAAAAAATCAGTGACCAAACGGTCTAACCCTCAATGTGAAACTGGTAAATTTATCAAGTTGTTTCTATCAATGACATATATTTTCATTGTTTTTTTTAATCATATTTGCCTTATGTGTGGAGGTATGGACGGAATTCTTTCAATTTATCTATGAGGCAGCAATATTCTTTAAACATCAGTTATTTATTTCAAAATTGTGGGTTAGACCAGACGAAAACACAGCATGCACAAATGTCTAAACCTCATGTCACCAACTTTAAAGTTCTCTTAAAGGTTTTGTCTCAGCTGCCTGATTTACCGGAAAGGCCAAAACCTTCAATGCTTGATTACTCAAAACGCCAAAAAGGGGTTAGACCAGTTGTGCGTGATACCAACCAATAATATTCTCTGTGATCTATTTCTCAATACAGCTCAGAATAAAGGTGTTGACAATTTACATGTTCAAATATAGTATTTTATTTATTTGAAATGCTGTATTCTAATTTACAGCTAGGGGCAAAATTCTGCTCTCGAGTATAAGCAGATACTGCCTTTTTGGCGTTGCACGGCATTATTGTCATTTAGCATTAAAGCATTCGGAAATATATTCAAATCAATATACAAAATACATTTATTAGCAGGAAAAAAATTATGTATATCAAACATACATCATGTTGTCGTGTCAATACGGGTAGAACACATACACGTATTATGTGCTCTCAAAATACTTCCAATAATCCAATTGTTTAAAGAAAATGCAACCTTGCAGAAAGCAACAGTGCAAATAATTGTAGAATATGGCTATCTACTGAACACATACACTGGAGCTGCATAATAAATAGAACGTCGACTTGAATCCCAAGAAAGTATAAAATAGAATCATCACACCGTTTTAAATCTATGGAGAACACAAAATGAAACACGTACTAACAACGTAAATCTACTGCGATCACCAACAATCAATTGTGTACGCCATTCAAGAAACAACAGTATGGTAGCGTTATTCAATAAATTATGAAAATTCGACTACACAACCGGCTAAAAAAGGAAACAAGACTACATAAGTCCAGGAGCTACCGCTCCAAATTAGAATTTGATTTAAGCAATTTTGTGTAGGGTTATTATTGTAGTCCTAGGCTAGGTCGAAAATCAAGACGCAAGACAACTAGGTCTAAGAAGCTCAGTCTAAGAGTAAGATAAGAACTAGACAGTCTGTCAGAGATTGCAAACCTCCATTGAAATTAATGATTCTAATCAGTATCCCAGTGATGGTCTACCTATTAGTGGGGGACCATAATGTCCAATTAGTGTATAAATTTGCACATCTGGCTAAAATCGTCAAAATTTGTTTATAGGTCCTTTAGACCTTATAGATTTATAATTTTGATGGATCCAACTTCAAAAAGTACCGGAACCACCATTTTAGGCAAAATCCAAAATGGCCGCCACTCGCGAACAATAATTATCGTAACTTTGTAACCAATGAATCAAAATTAATGATATTAACATCAATTTCATATATTTCGAGTCCAACGGTTTCATTGGTCTCGGTCTAGGCATGATTAGAGACATATATTTTATGTGTCGACCATTTTTAGCGTTTTTGAGACCAAAATATACAAAAATTCAATCAATCTACTAACCCATTAGATCAGGTGTGGCCATAATTGCAAGTAGACCTGCAATAACGTTACTGTATGCTAGATAAATACAATAGAGCACAACATAATAAATAATTACATATGTAGCTTATTGTCAATTATCGTCATAATTTACTGTCCCGATCAGCCTAACTATTTTAAAGGTAAATGTGCAGGTTTATAGTGTGATATCAAGGCTGAAGACCTATCATCCGACTTTACATTTTACCCCCCTGGTCACTGGACCTGCTTATTCGTGTGCCATTTCATCTCAACGGAGAGCATACAGTCCTGCAGCCATTTCGGCGCATTGAACTTATCGTACACATTGCCATCTCTATCCTACCTGGTTCTCATTTTTACCTGAGTCAAGTGAAGCATTTGAGGGTGAAGTGCCTTTCCTAAGGGCACAACATCGAAACAATGTCCCAAGATTGAGAGGGGAGAAACATGATTTTTCTCTGAAAATCCTGCAAGAAGCCGGATTCGAAACCGCGCGGCAGGAAGCAACATTGTCAAAGCGTCACGCTCTAACCATTGCGCCATGTCCCCCTCTATGAAAATATACATAAGTTTGTTTTGTAACATTTGGACGATCATCAGCATGTATTGCATACATCATCCCAACCACTCCACCGGCAGATATTTATGTTGCCCTCTCAAAGTCAGAGCTTCTCGTTCGTCCACATCATGACAAGATAGATGACGCCAAGTTGAAATAAGCCTATAAGATGCTCTAAACAAACTGCATGGGTTTTTTTATTTTGACAGCTGAGATAACAACATGAGGAAGTTGTAATAATATAAATTTCATATTAGGTAAAACCCGTTTAATGATTCTTGATCTGTAATAAATACAGCTGATTTGCTTGATCACTTGTTCGTGAGGGTGATTTCGACCTTCATATGTAGGTAATAGATGACCTGTGCTGATGTTTGTTTGTTTGTTTTCAACCAAACAAACTACTCTGGCTACCGATATATGTCTTCTCTATTTGACAATCCTGCTGTTATCATATATGGATGAACCTGGGAAAGTTCAAGCACTGGTTGAATTTGCATCATCAGCTGAATTATCGTCACACTCAACATCATCTTCTTCTGTTTATGGTCAGCACAAAGAAGGGCAAATTCTTCAAACTTGTTTGTCTAAAGATGTTATATACCTCCTGTATATACTCAAGGGCAATCCTTTTTATTTAATGACACTTGTTCAAATATGCTCACATTAGATACAAGATAAATAATTCCTGCTGGTCCAGCAGATACATAATGCAATATGCCTTTAACATGTTAATAAAGGCATGAATGTACATGAAAGTGTATGATGAATGTGTCTGTGTCTATAACTGAAGAGGGTATCTCTCCCAACATTGCAAACCATCGAGAACTGAAGGCAAAAATATTAGTGTACAGAAGACAAGTACTTCGTTGGTTTCTCATTTATTTAGTTCTCTCCAATCACACCCAAAGGCATATGATTTACTTTATTTGAAAATCAAAAGGAGCCACCATTATTATCTGACAGAGGGAAATGGAGGAGTGGAAAAAAAAAAATCTGACATCTTAGAATGGCTGAAAACGATGTGTCTATGAAATTTTTTGATGCTGCTGCCATTGTCCATATATGGTCCGAACCATCAAAGTTGCAAACTTTCAACAATACGTATAATGTCATTTCTTAGCATGTGTCAAGAGCATGAAATCGGAGTCCATAATAACCAGACTTGACCTGATCTGGGATTCCTATCCTAAGTTTGACAGGTTTAACCTAAGAGGAAGGTGGTTGTCGAACCAAGGTTCAGGAGTCAACACCCATCGCTGGTGACTAGAACAATTTTTGAAAAGACCAGCGAATAAGGCTGATCTCTTTAGATTCATAGGTCAAGAAATGGTTAACGATTAGAATACGTTTCCCAAATATCATATATTCCACGAAGGATGACCAGGTCACATCCTTCCGATAACGCTAACCTCTTTCAATTTATGCCTTCTGATCAAATGGAAGCTGACAGTCGCATGTTCTACACATTATTAAGACATAACAATATTTATATCAGGACAGTGAATAGCATTAGTATATGCATTGCTGTTACTAGCCTGTACTAGCCTGAGATTGAATTTTGGGTTAGATTCGGCTCTGGCAAAAGGTTTCAGACAATCTCTATCCATGCAATCGTAAAAATAACTTGGTCCCCAAAGGTGCATCTCACTCCCACTCTTCTTTACTAGCTGCAATATGCTTTCTAGTTCATCTTATATGAGTATTGGCAGAACAGTGCATTGGCTGCATTGGGTGCCTACCCAGAAATAACAGACACATTCGTGGCAAATACCGAATATCCTCTTATGCAAAATATACAATCCATAGGAATGGAGCTGGGTCTGCTGAATGTTTTGCAGATGTTAGGGTTGTGCATTGTTGCAACACTGCAACACTGCAATCAATAATGTCAAAAAAGCATAACCTGATAAGGGGAATTGCAAATGTGCTAATGCTAATCTAGGATGCACACATCTATGTCACCTTGACTGGGAGTGCCTAAACAATGAATGTCCAAATAATGTTTGCTAACCGCGATACATGTACTAACTGAAGATTTATTTAACTGATGACGCTTACCAATATGTATAGGCCTATATAAATTATGTTGTTAACAGTCAAATATGAATCAGATGTCACTAACTATTTTTTAAGTGTGTCCAGCGTTCGATATTTCGGTTTTTAGCATATTCTTTTTACAAAATGTGTTTTTTGGACATTTTAAATAAAACTAAAACATGCAATTTCATCCCAATCACTTTTAAACTATTAAAAATAGATTCCTCGTCATCCAAATATATAAAATTGATGTTAACATCGTAACATTTGGGCCATATGTTGCCAAGATATGATAATTTTGGTTTTCGAGTGGCGGCCATTTTGAATTTTGCCTAAAATGGTGGATCCAGCGATTTTTCAGATTGGATCCATAAAAAATATGAAAGAGTATTGTCTTGTGGGCTTGTACACCAATTTTCACAATTTTAGCCAGATGTGCAAATTTAATACATTATGGTCCCCCACTATATCTGGCACGGTTTACCCGATATCAGGCCAATCGAGGTTACTAATAGCTGATTTACGGTCATTTTGAATTCGATATAAACTAGTTAAAAAACTAGGGTGCATCCTTCCCCGAAACCCCAAATTTTGTTTTATAGTAATGGACTAACATCTAACACAGTTTGCAAAATATTGGGCATGTAAAAGTAAATAATGGCCGATAGGGGGCCATGTTGAATTTGATCGAGTCAGTATTTTTCAAGATGCATCCTCAGCTAAAATCTCACATTTCATTCTATAGTAATCGTCTAGCTATCTAGCACGGTTTACCAAATATCGGCCATGTGAAAGTGAATAATGGCCTAAAGGCGGCCATTTTGAATTTGATCAACTCGAAATTTTCCAAGATGCATCCTCAGCTGAAATCTCACATTTCATTCTATAGTAATGGTCTAGCCATCTAGCACGGTTTACCAAATATCGCCCATGTGAAAGTGAATAATGGCCGATATGAGGCCATTATGAAATTGATCAAGTCGAAATTTTTCAAGATGCATCCTCTCCTGAAATTTCACATTTTGTTTTATAGTAATGGTCTAGCCATCTAGTACGGCTACCAAATAACGGCTATGTGAAAGTGAATATTGGCCGATAGGCGGTCATTTTGAATTTGATCGAGTCAATTTTTTTCAGGATGCATCCTCTCCTGTAATCTCACATTTTGTTTTAAAGTAATGGTCCAGCTATCTAACACGGTTTACCAAATATCAGCAATGTGAAAGTAAATAGTGGCTGATAGGCGGCCATTTTGGATTCGATTGAGTCAAAAGTTTTTAAAAGGCATCCTCTCCCGAAACGTCACATTTTGTTTTATAGTAATGGTCTAGCTATCTAGCACGGTTTACCTGATATCAGGCCTATCGAGGTAAATAATGCTGATTGTCGGCCATTTTGAATTTGTTAAGTTAAAAATTTGCAGGGTGCATCCTCCCCCGAAAACTCACACTTTGTTTTATAGTAATCAGGTAATGGTCTAGCCATCTAGCACGGTTTACCAAATATCAGCCATGTGAAAATGAATAATGGCCGAAAAAGCGGCCATTTTGAATTTGATTAAGTCAAATTTTTTCAAGATGCATCCTCATCTGAAATCTCACATTTCATTTTATAGTAATGGTCTAGCCATCTAGCATGGTTGATCAAATATCGGCCATGTGAAAGTGAATAATGGCCGATAAGCGGCCATTTTAAATTTTATTGAGTCAATTTTTTTCAAGATGCATCCTCTCCTGAAATCACACATTTTGTTTTATAGTAATGGTCTAGCCATCTAGCACGGTTTACCAAATAACGGCCATGTGAAAGTGATTAAGGGCCGATTGGCGGCCATTTTGAACTTGGACGAGTTGAATTTTTTTCAAAATGCATCCTCTCCTGAAACCTTACAATTTGTTTTATAGTAATGGTGTAGATATCTTGAGCGGTTTTCATGATATTCCACAATATCAGGACTGTCGAGGTGAATAATGGCCGATAGGCGGCCATTATTAATTTTATCAACTTGAAATTTTTCAAGATGCATCCTCTCCTGAAACCTTACAATTTATTTGATATCAATGGTGTAGCTATCTTGAGCGGTTTTCATGATATTCCGCAATATCAGGCCTCTCGAGGTGAATAATGGCTGATAGGCGGCCATTTTTAATTTTATCGACGTGAAAGTTTTCAAGATGCATCCTCTCCTGAAACCTCACAATTTGTTTTATAGTAATGGTGTAGCTATCTTGAGCGGTTTTCATGATATTCCGCAAAATCTTTCAGTCGGATTTACCGATGTTATAAATTAGGTCAAAGTGCTGGGTCAACTTCAAGGTCAAGGTCCAAAAAACTGAAAAGGCACAACTAGTGACCTTAGAGAACATGCATGTGCAATATGACTGTCATCGGCCCAGTACTTTTCGAGATCTGCTCCGGAAACGAAGTGCACGTCAAAACGTCTAAATATGTTATAGTTCTGAACCAAAAGTAGGTCAAAGTTCAAATAATCCAAAAGGCACAACTAGACCCCCTAGGGGTGTTGTGTGTAAAATTTGAAGACAATCGGACAAGTACTTTCAGAGATATGCTCCGGAAACGAATTGTTTACGGACGGCCCAAAAATATTTCAACCTGTCCATTATCCACCTGGAAGTAACCCACATACCAAAAATTGTTATCCTAGCTTATTTTCTTACCAAATTATAGGCAAAAGAAGAGGAAAAAAAACGGAGGCGGAATCCATAGCTCCCTCCGTCTCACCTACGGTGACGGCGGGAGCTAATTATCATGCACCGCTGTTTATATGAAAAGACGGTCGGGGTTTGAGTGTGAGTTTGCACTGTCAAACTATGAACGTGTGATGAAATTTTATAACTTCAAATTTTAATTATGACACATTCAAAAAATTGTTTCTCACCAAAGAACGTTTCCGTATTATGCAAAAGAAGACGCCGAGAGCTAATTATGTATATTAACAGTGAAATTGTGAACGGTTCCCATAAAGAATATCTTGTCTGAGGAATGTGGCTGGTACGAGAACACATAGTATATTTCATTTGGTCACCTAACAGCATTCCTGCTGAGTCATGGCGTGTAAAGGAAGTATGGCCTTGTATGGCATTCTTAGTCCGGAAGGGTGGTGACAGCTAAACTAATGTACAAAGTATGTGGTGCTAATGCAACACATCATACATGCAGTGCCATTGTCGAAAGGTTCCGATAGCAAAATGATATGTCAGATATGTCAAATAATATAACATCTGGTAGTGTACATGTTTCAAGAAAGTTAACTGGAAAATAAAATATATGTTGTTGACACAAAAATATACTCAAATATAATTTATGCACTGTTCCTTGGAAACAATGTAATCCATTTGAAATATTATTTCCTTCTTCAGAAGTAATTTTGCTTGCACAAATGTTATAATCTGGACATAATATTGTTTCGTTCGAAATAATTTTGTTTCTTCGGTTTATTTATTTCACTTCCATGCCACATTGAAGCTCTGCGGCTAACTGGCTAGTGAACACATGGAAATAAACATGTGAAGTTAAATATTATGTCTCAATATGAACAAATATGTGGATAAGATATAACATAGACTTTATGTGTGCATAAAATGTTAAGAAAAGAAAAGCATTATATTACAAGCCAATATCGGGTCGTCAATTTCTCGCGAATTGGCTTTTGTGAATTGCCTTGGTCACAATTCACAAAAGGGGCCTTCCCGGGTAGTTCCCGGGCTTTTTTTGTCCTTTTTCTGGCCGTCCCGCCCGCACAGGACCGGTCGGGACCCCGACCGGGTGCCGTCAATTTTTTTAACCCCGCGCGGGCCCCGGGTTACTTTTAATTCTAACTTAAAAGTAACCCGGGCCCCGGCGATAAATAAACCACGGATCAAGCCCCGTGAACTGCCCGGCAGGGGCTCAGCGGGGCCCCTGCCGGGATCCGCCAGGGACACGGGGACAAGTTTTGAAGAAAATGACGCAGGGTATCCGCCCGGGCCCCGTACGGTACCCGGGAGGGAGCCGGTGGGGTCCTGACTCGGCTTGTAGGCCCGAACGGGTCCCGGTCGGGACCCTTGAATAATCTCCAAGGGGAGCATAGTTAATAAGATACGAATTGATCAATGTTCAATAAAAATCAATCCATAAATAAATCTACCATTCAATAAAAAAAAGGGTAACTTCTCATTTTACGAACTGGGTTTGTCACTTGAATCAACTTGCATCACAGTCATAATGTATACAAATAACCCAGTCTTTAAATGTCCCTTATTTTTGTGGATAAGCCTACTAACAATTAAACAATAGTTTATCTATATTGATAATATAAATATATTGATAAATAGAGTAAAAGAAGACATAATAGAACCGTTTTGTATTAATAATTTAAAACATTCTTCAAACATAGGGGCCTAATACTTTTATCAATTGAAGGCCAAGGGTCTCGTATTGCTCGTAACAGGCTCTTAGAGCCAGTACAACGTCGAATCGACCACATTCGTCTTGCAGGATTTAATTTCTCTATGATTCTTGCTCTGGGAGAAATGTCATACGGCCAGCATTGTAACGATGTCGGGATGCTGCAAGCGTAAACCTGGGGCCATGCAGTTAAATGTATATCGTCAGCAGAGTGAATATTGCTTTACGTCGTTTTCTGTTCAATCATGGCAATATCGCGACAGAAGGAATCCCGAAGTCGGGGCTATTCTCTACTCTTATCGAATGACTGCAAGGGTTCTTTATAGTGCACAGTACCATAAACAACACTGCACACTCCAGGCCTTTGAACAATTTGGAGCACTGTATAATTATGCACAACCTCGATGACACACATTCAGGAACCCTGCCGATGCCCTGGCGGTGCCCGCCCGATATACTTTACACTTCACGGCCCCCGGTCGGGCCCTGTTAGGGATACTTACAGGCACCGGACGAGCCCCGGTAACGTTTTAAAAAAATGAGGACAAGTCTCCTCTGATAGCCGGCCGGGCGCCCGCTGGGACCCGCCAAGACTCCATTTGGGACTGGTGAGCTGCATTTTATATTTTTGGTTTAGCTATATTTAGGGAATAATGATTTTATACACTACTTCAAAGATGAAGATTCGTGGAACAAAGCATGTGACCATGTGATTGCGAGCTGATGACAGGGAGAAGATTGTGAGAAGACGCTGAATGACAGAGCATCACATTACCACCGTTACTGATAGGGGGTGTGAAAAACGTCTTTTTTTCTGTGTTTTTTTTTGTTAATATCTTTCTTGCAAAAGTGAAATATTATGATTGAAACCAAATGCACAGTTGAAGCATTGAATGTTCTTCTTGTTATCGTGTTATTGTTCTTGATCCGGAAAGCTAACAATATTAATATACATATGAACAAATTATACACGCCTCACTTCACTCCTTATTTCTGTGGTTGGAGTTTACTCTAATGAGCTTCCGTACGAATACATGCTGGCGCTTCGTACTACGAAGCCACCAGTTGGCAACCATTCGTCCGGCCAGACCCCTGGTTAAGTTGGAGTAACATATTTACAACGTCTGACTGTGAAGTTTGTGTGTTGGTTGTGATGTTCTGAGACTGGGTGTCAGTCTGATGTTCAGTCACCCTGTCTACGTCAGCCGAATGACAATTCCAACAGCCACAAGACGTTGGAGCAATGCTGGTTTAAGGTGGGTACAACGTCATATAGACGGTGAACCAACGGTAGGCCTAAACCAACATTGATTCAACGTCGTGTGACTGCTGGGAAGGTTATGCCGCGTAGATGACACGGTATATGAGCTACGTTCTACTTTCACCACTAATATAACATTCGCCATTAAAATGATCTAACAATGAAATAATACCGGCGGACACATTGAGCCTATAACCTGATTATTGTACGCACATTATTTATTGCCGGTGACACGTTATTAGTTTGGGGCACTGATATTGTAAGCACTCTAAGAGGATCAGAGAAGGATTACTGTCTACCTCATTTCTTAACTGTTAATATTATAAAAGGACGTGAGATTTACGGGGTCGTGTTTTCGAAGGGCGGGGGCCCTGGTGGAGTGGTTAAAGCTGTCTGCTTGGAAAGTCGGTGATCGTGGGTTCGAACCCCACTCTGGCCTTCAATTTACAAAGAAACAAAGTGTTTCTTCCCCGCGCACTCGTAAAAATTCAATATTGCTGGGAGCATCCGTGAATGGGAGACTTAGACTGTCAGGGCGTGCTCGGACTGCCAGGGCTCGAATTTCGAATCCAATTGGAGGACAGTGTCATCTCATTCATCTCACCATCCTCGGGAGGTTATCCTGGCCCAGTTTAGCCTATTATGTGCACAGAGGTGGCCTAAAACCCTATTCATTTAATTTCATTTCGTGTTCCAGAAGTATTAATTGCTACTCATAGACAAATTGTTGACGTGTGATGGTGAAAGATGAAGTGAAACTAAGTGTGCGAATATTATCGACTACATTTTAAACGCGTCTATGTGGATAACAACATATCGCTTGTACTAATGTTTCGCAGGTTTGTCTGAAGATTGTTAAAATATTTTGTGAGTGTATATAATTACAGTAGGTGTTACTATATATATTTCTAATGTTTCATAAAAATAAAGAACAGTTCAGTTTTAGCTTAGTGGACGGTAAGTATTATGCTAGTAGAGGAAAACTATTAATACCAAATGTACGATCGGAGTGAAGTTCTGGGGTATATATTTCAACATAATGACTTAAATATTATATTCTGAATTCTGATTAAAAATACATATTTATAAACGATACAATACGATACGATTTGGTTCTTCTATTGCGCCTAACTCTTTCGGAACCCGAGCTCAGAGGCTCTGCATAACCGGTAAATGGTAGGGAGAGAAATATGCAGGATCAATGTGCAGAGAATGTCTATGAATATCAGCATTATTAGGCCGTCCATCTGTGGAAGTAAGGCCCTGAGCCTTCAGTCATCACAGTATGCGCCCACGAGGGACATATTCTAATCAACGGACAATGATCTATATTATTGGTTGTAAAAACACCCGATAGTAAAACATTTCTCTGCAGTATGCATAATATCCAACGGAAATGTCCCATCTATATATGCATTTAATATCATTATTTGCTTAAACAATACGCTGCTGAAAACAGTTTGATATTTGTTGCATAATTAGGAATGTCTAGCGAATTTCTAACGAGCATCTCCCAACATATATGTAATAAGTAACATGCAGGCACACAAATAACGGCATTCCAGTAATTAGGCTCTCATACTATAAGACTCTCACTTATCACGTTCTCATGATTCCATGCAGGTTGGTTATTATGCTACATAATTATACATAATTGTAAACGTCATCTTTAGGCCTACCAAGTGAGATACAACTAATGTAGCTAATAGACTGTCAAAAGAAAATCTTCATATAATACTAGTATAAAAAAGGTATTTGAGTACGTACGTACATCATATGTCATAGACGTATAACATTATTAGTTTCGTGGTGGATTTTGACAATATCTGCATGTTTAACAAGAGCTCAGGCGGCCACCATAATCCACAGCCCGTCCGCGTAATCGCTCTTTTTGAGGGTGTATCTATCTCTGAACATTTTGTTTTACATCAAGGGTTTAGCTATCAAGCACAGTTTGTCATGTATATTACATATGTTAAATTTTGCAAGTCGGTCATTTTTAATTTGATAAAGTTTACATTTTGCATGACTTATCCCTCCCTGAAACACTGAGAAACCACACATTTTTTAGAGTAATTATCTAGCTATCTGGCATGATTTTCTAGATGTTACGCATATAACCGCGGATTTTGTTTTTATAGTGTTAAAAGTCATGGGGACTCGCAAAGACTTTCGGAGTTTGGCAGAGACGCAAGTCAAGAGTCCACAACACTTGAAGCTGGATACAGGTTTTTAAGACACAGCGACAGACAGCTGTTTTACAATATGTACAGAAAAAGAAACGACCCTCTCAACTGTGCTTTGACTGAAGCAGTGTCTCCAAACCCCTGAGCCTCACACCATAATCTGAAAGAATTTGTTGACTCTCTGTGACCGAATCAATGGCCTGCGTCCACTCACATGGTCATCCACAAAGCCAACCACGCTCAGAGAGAGTCTCCACTATCACAAGGCAAAAAGCGGTAACTAGCCACGACTCAGTAACCAGTTACCGTTCTTAAGCCAAGTCATAATCACTGTGATAGGGGAGAAGTGAAAGAGGAGTATCGCACCCAAATCTAGTGGCTTTATACCCTCTTTCACCTCTCATCAGTAAATGTCACATTACCATCTGAACCGGCATCGCGCCAACTACAACAAGCAAGACACAGTGTTGACCCAATTATTGTACCATCTGAATACAGCCCACATCAATGCTTCAGTGTCCCGTGTTGGTACAACGCTGGTCCACCATCTCCAGATGCTGGCCCAGCGTCGCACCAACGATTGTGCGAAAGACCCGCTATGCTACCTGTACTTTGTCCATCCCCTAAAACCGCAGATTTTTTAATGTAATGGTCTAGCGATCTTGCACTGCTTGCCAGATATTATAATGCATATTAAAGTCAATAGTGGTCGATAATCGGTCATTTTGAATTTCATAGATTTAAATTTTTCAATCCTCTGATAGTCGGCCATTTTGAACTCGATCGAGCTAGAATTTTTCAGGGCATGTCTGTACCTGAAACCACCCATTTTGTTTCATATCAATGGTCAAGCTATTTGGCACGGTCCACGAGATATCACCCATGTTATAGTCAATAATGGCTGCAAGTCATGGCTGCAAGTCGGCCATTTTGAATTTAATTGAGTGAAATTTTTCATAGCATATTTCTACCTGAAATCGCACACGTTGTTTCACAGATTAGGTCTAGCCATCTGGAATGAATAAATCAAATAAAGCTACGCAAGAGGTACATGTACATCTATACCTGATGGATGTGTGTGTGAGATGTGAAATAAATCGCTCCATGGATTTCCGAGATCTGCTCCGGAAACGACAATGCGAACAGACGGACTGCAAGACGAACGGAATCTGGAGTGACGCCATAAACGTCGATAAAATAATATTCTGATATAAAGAGATGAATGATGTCAGAAATACATAAGAGACAATGTATTCTGATGATGTGCACATACACATGATTTACAAATTATGACAAGAGAGTAGAATGACAGGCAATTGCTTTTAAAAATAGTATTTTCTTTGCCTTTTAAGCAGAATCGTAAAGTGCGCATACAATCTGAAGTGAATTTGATTTTTTTCAAATAATTATTATATGCTGAAACCCAAACGTACAGTCCATGATGAATTCTATATGTGAATGTCTATGGTGTTTACCTAATATCGAGCTCAGTCTGTGATGTTGGATCAACCTTTTATAAAGCTAAAACCGCCACTCAGCCATCCAGCCAGCCGGTCGATTAGTCTTACAAACAGGTAGGCAGACAGATAATGAACCTGTGGACACCGGCTTAGAGCGGCCGACAGTCCTCTTTCGTTGTGCACATAGTATAAACAGATACATTAAAGTTCACGGGCATGCAACACATAATTCCACAATTTAATCAATTTAATAATAAACATCTCATGACAAACAAATAGTAGCAATAATAACATGGCGAAAAATGTTAAATCCAGAATTTGAGCAATACATTATATATATTTTGTCATCACGATCTGTTCCAAGGTAATGTCATCATAATGTTTTAGGTTGAATTGCATCTGCAAAAAGCAATTGGTGTGCATAAATATTGTAATAGATGAAAGACACAGAGAAGATTTGTTTTATAACACATGTCATTAATGTGTACTTGACGACGTATATATTTGTCAACTATATGTAAGAATCCACACTGTGATGCGGTGGGAAACAAATAAGAACAATATTTTTTGCAACAATTCTTTTGACCCCTTGTACTACTGGGACGTCTATATGCGTTTTCTATCACATTTCAGACATAAATTTAACTAGATGGGATTGGGTTCTGCTGCGGACCCTAAAAAACAATCCCCTGGTCGGTGGAAGTGACACGAATGTGGCTGACCTATGTTAAAAGTAAATATGCTATTGTATGCCCATGATGGGGTTTCCTACAGGTGAAGCACTATTTTGTATACATTTCAAGTTATAAACCATTAAAGTGTGATTGACCTGTGTTTGACCCTTCAAGATCACACAAGGTTAAAAAGTAAATACTATTGTATGCCCATGGTGGGGTTCCCTATTGGTGAATAAAATAAAGTATTGCCTTATCTTGCTTGTTTATATGTTTATTGTTTATTTGACTTCCAGTTAAAACCATGCAAAAATGGTACAATATCAATACTATTAAGTGAGTATTTTTTTTAACATGCTATTAATTTTGGTTGACGGGAACAGGTCGAGACGACCGCTACAATGCCTGTCAATCATTTAGTGAATTAAAAATATATAATAAAATAATATGGCAGTATAATATAAAACCGACTTTTGGAGATATAGAACAACCTAAAGCACATTTTTTTACATGGCCGTCAAGCAGCCATTTTGAAATGAAACTTGTCCAAAAGTTAATGGAGCCGCTGTCTATGTAGTGGGTGCATATAAAGAGCCCATCAAATATCGGGTCGATTGCAATAGCGGTTTTTTAAGATAACGCGTCCACAATATATTTAGCGACCATCTTGGAAAATAGCTGACTAATGGCCTGATGGGAGAAATCTCACTCAAAGAATTTCCCATTGAGTATATGGTGACAGAGTAAATGTAAGAAAAAATGTCCATATAACAAGAGAGTATGGTCCTTAAGAAAGCGTGACTGCGGCGGCGACAATCAAGCAAACGCCAAAAGCCTCCCCCGGTAGGGGGTGCGTTATAATGCCAAAGAAAATTATAAAACATTTTGTGGTAGAGGTTTATCAAATATTTAATTTGAAGCTGAAAATTGAGTTAGCAATTCTAGCTTCAGATTACAAAAATAGTCAAGAACAATTCAGGACAGGGCCCCTATTCCCCATCTGGACCAATCCGAAGCTTAAGATATATCGTGACTTGTACGGGATATAATTCCATAGAATGTAGGATAAAGTCATACTATCTTTCTCTTAGTTGTTGAACAAAACAAAAATGACACTCATTGTACGACCCTCAAAAATACCACTAACTGATGCAGGATAAAAACAATAAAAGCCTGATCACGATGATATAACTTACTCATTCCTGTTAGCCATGTTATCTTCAGCTAGTAAATGTAGGCATCATGAACCATTTTAGCAAATAATAAAAGTGCGACACACCTTAATACACACCACGATGTATGTAAAATATAGACATTGTAGGTTTTAATTCAAGTGAGAAGTAGATGAAGTGTCAGATTTGGAATGTACTACACATGGGATGTGTTTTGACTGCTGTGCAAAATCAAAAGACAGTTACTGCATTTCGACTTTGCATATCAGTATGATAAATGTGTGTTGTCGCAGCCAGGATATTTTTTTAGTGTTGGACGGCACCAGGCGGGAGAATACGACGCCAGGTGGGCGTCATGAGATAACCAGGCGTCAGTCATATCGTCACCTTGAGATGACTGATTAGTATAGCGGCATAGCAAAATAATTGTGCATTTTGTGGAGAAAACACCAAATTTGGCGGACTTATAAAATATTTCATCAAGAACATTTTAAGATTTGGAGCCACTCAAAATTCACACTGGGTGGCGGCCATATTGGATTTTAAAATGGCGCCTTCAAAAAACTAGAAATTTTAAATATTTTTGGTCCTATATCAGCTGGAGACGTAATTTTAGTGTCTTGAATTACAAACTTGAGGACAAGGGGTTGAATGATTCCACTATAAAATTCCCTTGGCGCCTTGATCTTAGATTTCAAGATGGCGTCTTCTGAAAATCTACTAAATGATATTTTGTTTTCGCTCTAATGATATGCTTGATTATAATGTCTAGATGAAGTCATTCAGGAAGTGAATCGCTTCACTTTGACATTTCGTAACGAAATCTGATATATATAAGTATCATATATTAGGTGTATACCTATACATACATGTACGTTTAGAGAGAGAAGTAGCCAGCGATATATATCATGTTATGTCAACATACACTGTTCTGTGATCAGTCACCATCACAGGCAAAACGTACTGAGCATTTGGGATTAGCATAATCATTACAGCCTTTTTGCACCCATAACAGATAATTTTATATCAGGACCTGATAGCTTCAGGAAGTGTTGTCCATCTTTCCCCAAACACCACCAGTGACATGGTGATGGGATAGTACCGTGTGGAGCAACGCATTGTCCCAAACAATGTCCTCTCTGGTAAGTAGCTCAATCAAATTACTGTTCTGGGGTCTTAAAGTATTCCTTCGAGGGGTCGAATATTTTTTGCCAGAATATGTGCAGGTGTATTCATACAGGAGTACTACAAATCTCTCGAGGGTTGCGAAAGAATCCTCAGCGGTGCAGATGTATGGTCCAGAAAATCATTAGTCACTTTAAAGTGTTCCACACTGCTGTTTTTTCCCTATTCCCGCTAAGGTTGGTGTGATTGCATGAACAATTCACAGTTCCTCTGAGCTCATATACTACCTCATACATTTCATGGGTGAACCTGTGACATCGAGAACCACCACATCGGTGTCCACGATGCGAGAGGAGTATTCTGCGATGCCCAGATTGCATAGTGTCTGGTTCTTCCTGATTGAACATAGGGAAACAGACATGGCTATTGCCACAGACGTAGATGGTGATGAATGACGCGCCTTGTCGTTAATACCTGCTTTGTCTTTAATACCTCTAGCACCATTGAAAATAGGCTCAATGTACTTGGCATTTATTGCCCAGTATTCAGTTGAGATAAGAAAAGTGGTATCCTCAAAGAACATCTAAGTGAATGTTAGATCTACTATCCTTGGTGAATAGGTAAGTATTATTGTTGGCAACAGAAGCACACATTTTAATAGAGTTGTCTACAGGTGACGCCGATATAGGACTAAGTCTAGTATTACAACCCCGATCAATCGAAGAGTGGTTCAGCCTGTCACATGACGAGCTCGGCCAATCACTGTCGTCATTCAGTTGTTATTTAAACTAGGGGGTAAAATACCAGACTTGGGCCGAGATATAGTTCTCATCTGGTTGTGTACTGTCCGAGGACAGAGCACTCATCAGAATTATTTTTTATCAGTGTTCTTTTCCGCTTGGTAGTTATATTTTAACATACATGCCATTTGTCACTTGACTTGGTGGACTGTCAAAATGGAAATTAACCCCTTGATTTTTTTCCATTGGATGTTATTCAAATTTCAGTGGCAGCTTGTCTTTTATAAAGGAAGCTGACAGATTGTTTTTGAGTGTCTGGTCTCCCGTTTTTTAAATGTTCTTTTCGCTGTAGCAAGATACTGCGGTGACTCTCCTATATCAATTTGATAAAGCGTTGCCAATCTAGTGATGACAATGGCTTGATAGGTACATGTTTAATACCAACAACTAGTGTAAGTAAGAAATAGTTACCTAAATAAATACCGGTAACGCACATTTTAAATTATGGATAGCCGGCAATGATTTTGACGTCTCTTGACAAAAGGCTGACTACTGATTGAAGTATTAAGGTGGTCTAATAAACCACATACTAGGCCTACGTAAGCGTTATTCAACCCTCAACAATATTATCGGCCACATTATTTATTGAATTAGATTCACAGAAGCCATACACCAATCTATGCCTTTAAAATTGCTCAGGTTAATCACAAATAAATCCATGAATGGGGTTGTCGGCCACCTTGTACACATTTAGGCAAAACTGGGCCAAGAGAACCTCCTGAAGATGGTGAGATGACACTTCATTCCGGACACAGGACTCAAAATTCGAGCCCTGGCGGTCTCAGGGCGAGAACGCTACCTCTCGGTCACGGAGGCTCCCTACAATATTCAATATTTACTAGTGAGCGTTGAATAAACATGTTGTTTTTTGAAATTTGAAGGCCAGAGAGGGGTTCGAGCCCGCGATCTCCGACTTTCCAAGCAGGCAGTTTTAACAACCAGGGCCTTATCCCAGGTTAATCACAATAACATGTGATAAAGCACATTTGAGCGAAAGATATATCTAAATTTTATCGGTACTTATCACAAGAATGTAAGTTAATACCAGCAAATACTGTACTAATTTTATATGGAGGTTTGAACATTATCAATTGACGTCTGTACGATGTGCCATGTAATTTTTGATGTCAACAACACCACCAGCCCATAACATTGTAGGCATAGACAAGTGTCCATAACAGTGATGTTTATTGTGGAACACTGCTAACCAGTGCTAATCTTTCCTGCTGATCCAGTTTAGCCTACATGTGCTGAAAATATGCAGAAAGCTCAATCAATTCATTCGTTCTTTCATCCATCTTTCACCACTACAGTTGGATATAGGATGTAGGCTAGTCGAGATTAGTACAGCGAACACGGGACGTTGAACCAATGTTGATTTAATGTTGGGCCGGCGTCGTAGACGGTGGCCAAACACTGAAAAAACAGGATGCCTCGACATCGTGGAGATGTCACATCTTTCTATCACAAACTGGACACCCAGCAGTTAGATAGAATGATCTCGCCCTGCGCTATTTTTCGGGTTAGAACGCAGCATGTATCTAGATTATCACAAATGGTTAAAATGGCCGAAATATTTTTCGGGATGTGTTTTAAAAATGCTCTCACATTATACATAACTGACGGAATGTTACAAAATCAGTGGAGTGGATGCATAAAGGGTCACTAAGCTAGGTAAACCCAATTAAAATGTATTTTGAAGGCGCTAATAGGGGTAAATCGATCGCGTGTCACCGGCGACACGCCATCTTACGGTTCAGATATGAAATGCTTGCTAATCCGTAATACGTTGTGGATGGTGGCGTTTGCCAACTACCAGCTGTGGACCAAAGCCGGACTGAGAATGCAGGGATACCGTATCGTGTTTGCTTCCGAGGTTTTAACGTCAAATCATTGCTCAGTCCAGACTTGACAGAATAAATCGTGACCCACTGCCATCCCCGAGGCGATATTGTAGCCCGGGAATGTACACAAAGGCCAACCGGGCTTGAGCTCTGCTAGATTTTGCACGTCATCCTGGTGTGTCACAGTGGTGAAGGGTGTTGAATCAAGGAAAAAATTATCTTATTCTATTTTTTGGTTCAATAAAGCTTGATAAATGAACAGAGCTGACAGTAGTGGGCAATAGTAGCTAAAGCAATCAGAGGAAGATTGGAAGTTTGTTGTCCAAAGAAGTGAATTAATATACATGTACTATCCCAGTGAACACAACACATTTGTATAACATTTGTACAATGTTATACACATGTTTTGTGTTTGCTGGAATGTCTCATGACTTGTACACTAGGCTATGTCAGATATTAGATACCTATTTTTAATATGTTTTGGCAACTAAATAATGTCAAATAATTTTTTTAATGACTGAATCTTTATTCATTTCATACTAATAAAAATAGTATATTCTATGTAAATGGGACAAACATTTTTTTTAAATGACTGAATCGTCATATTATTTATTCCGATAAAAAAAATGTCCATGTGAATGGGACAGGCAGACAGATATATTCAGGATCAATGTGCAGAGAATGTCACAGAATATCATCATTATGTAGGACGTCTATCTGTGACAGGAAGGCTCTGTTCACTTAATACTGGCCTTCAGTCATGACGGAATGCACCCTGGGGAACATATTCTGATCAACTGACAGTCACCTGTATTATCGTGCCGGGAATACATTGGATTACACCTTTAAAACAGTATTTTTTATAGAATGTTTACAATTTTTCTGTAGTATACATAAATAATATACAATATAACCTTTTGAAATGTCGTCTCTGGACTAATTTATTACCAACAAGCACCACTTTGGCCCTTTTTGATTCGCCCCGATCCTAAAATAGTTTAGTGATCAGGTTTATTTCGGTTTGTATGCCCGAAGCGAACGCCATAAATTGATAGCAGCACAGTTACCTCTCTACCTGGAAAGGCGGGTAAGGCGGCATTTACCGCCAATTTAAAAATACAAAGAAACGAGCTGGTTTGACAATTCGGTTCGTTATCAAAATTTACCGCCAATCTAAAAGTAGTTTGAACCAAAGAAACGTCTGCTTTGTCAAACCGGTTCGTGATCCAAATAACCAAACCTTCATACAGGAAGTTTTGGTGGTTTGGTCAATCTGGCTCTCTGGATTGGTATTTCGGATTTAAGATTGGTGCGAATCAAACGGGGCCTAGGTAAGTGGGCCTCACTGGCATATTTGAAAAAAACACTACAGCAGTCATTAAAAAAATACCATAAATATACCCATGAGCTGTACATAATAACCAGGATAGTGTATTGATATGCATGACATCGGCATGGAACCTTGATGTCGGATGAAAAAACTAATTCTATACGTTTTAGGATGAAGAAATGGAAAAATAGATATTGACAATGTATTTACATGTACAAGGAGCTGAATCAGCTAGTTATTAAAAAGTTAAGGCTACCCATAGCCATACATCTGTAGCATTAAAAACGTCGATGACTGTGTGAGCATAATTAAAGACTGAACCTATGAACCAGTCTAATTAGAGCTTAATAAGAATAGTAGATACATATAGTGTTTTAATGAAAAAACGTGTTCGTGATTTATCCCAATATCATAATACCACCCCCCACCATCCCTCAGAGGCCTAAATGTATCTGTTTACAATTCACAACTTGCTCATGCACGTCGCTCACGCTCATGCCCATTGCAACAGCGGCCCAACATTGAGACGGCATTGGGTTGGAGTATCGTATGTTCGCGGTGGATCGTGTCCACACGGTACCCAAACAAAACTGAATGTGGAAAGTTTTGCTGCCATTTGTGTATACGGAGGACCTGCTAACATTATTGTCTTCCTTGGAGTGATTACTAGAGGCATGTGCCATTTTCCAACTAATCTAGTAGACTACTAGTAGACAATATGATTGTTATTCATGGTTCCAAGATTCGTGTGATCAAGATCTGTTGAAGGGAGGTCGAAACGTCGCAATCTTTTCGAGTAATCACTTTCTACTTTAATCTAGCAGTGATAGGGTATGCTATAATAATACTACATTTTCGACGCAAATGACTATACTGTTTCTTACCGGTACTTGCAATAGATTAAACCAGTGCACAAAGTAAATTAAGTATGATTTGCAAATATGACAAGAGGGTGGAATGATCAAACATTGTTTTTTGAAATATATTCTCCTTCACCACCTGGTAAGTATGTTTTGTTTTGCATTTATGTGTAATGTCGACATTGTGTCATAAGATGCATACAGTCAACATTTGTATTGCTGGATCAAACGCATGTTATGTAGAGCCAGTCAGAGAAAGCCGGCATGTAGACATTTAAAACGTTAAGATGATCTTACATGTTAATGAAAGGTAAGATTGAAAGGATTGAAAGGTAAGATATGAGTTTCTTACTGAAATTAGATCCAGCGTTGTTTTTAGGTTTTGTGTTTAGTCAAGACCCCCCCCCCCCTCTCGTCCTCATTACTAATGGTAACTGAAGTAATAGTACTTTCAATACCATTTCGCGTGTTTTGACCACGTGTATCTTTTGTCCTGACCATGTGGTTTACAATGTCAAGATCACAAGTTATGTCAGACAATTCCGGGCGGGGGCCCTAGGGTAGTGGTTAGCACCGCTGCCTTTCACGCCAGAGTTCGGGGTTCGGTTCCAGGTCTCGGCGGTTTCAAAGAAACAAAAATGTTTCTTCCCCATCCACGTGTGAAAGTCAGTATTGTGGGGAGCCTCCGTGACCGGGAGGTAGCGTGCTCGGCCTCAGACCGCCAGGGCTCGAATTTCGAATCCTGTGTCTGGAGGACAGTGTCATCTCAATCATCTCACCATCCTCAGGAGGTTCTCCTGGCACAGTTTAACCTATATGTGCACAAAAGTGGCCTAAAGCCCGATTCATTTCATTTTTTTGTCAGACAATTCCTTATTTATTTCGCGGATAAAAATCAGACCAAAATATTCCTAATGGCACACCTTCTAAAGTGTAACCAGTTGCCACTCACTACCATCGCCGTGATGGAGGTGGTCTGATTTTCAGGAGGATGATAAACAGAATAGACCAAAATTATACGCCTAATAGTGGATGGGTTAAGTGACATTTGACTGCAAATCGACTTCAAATCATGATTCAATGATGTCTTTGGTATGGACTAACTTCAGGCTCATTTAAACATATATATGCAAAGACACAAGTTAGATCGGGACTCATATTAAAAATAAAAACATTTGTCACAATGGCTGCCAAAAAACATGCCAAAATCTTTATCTTTGCTTCTGTTGTAGATACAGTTACGATTTTGTGTGTCCACAAGTACATTTGTGAGGTTAAAGATTACCTAAATCTGGATCCAGATCATTTCATTGGAGTTCACGGCATGGTATTATCGCTTGTCATCCGACAAGCGACTGTTACAGCAAGTCCAGTGATTCCCATCTGCACATGTTTAGAGCCTTTTATCGTATGAATGAAGAAAAACATGGTAAATAAACCTCAAAATTACTCAAGAATAAGCAAATAATAATGGTATTTTAAAAGGACCCCGTGGGATTAGACTCATTTGGGATTTTTGTTTTGTACGAAGCATTATATGCCGAACATCATGGTTTCATTTTAATTATTTTAATTTTCAGATTAAATAAAAACATATTTCATCAATATTTATAAGAACCCAGGGAAAGTCCAAGCATGATAAAGAATGGTTGAATGTAAGCACAGCATTGGTTCATATGTTGCGTGCCGTCGGCCTAGCGCTGGGCAGACAATCAGAGATACCTGATTCCACAGTTGTAGCTAAAATTTGTTGTGGTGTTACTATTTCATGTTATATAGTCGTAAGGCCTATTTCTTATGGGGATTATTATGTTATCGTAGAGGTCCGCACGATTGTCTTCGTTTTTCTGTTATCATGGTTATGCTCTCAGCAAACTGTAGTCGAAACGAAAATCCATTACTTTCATTAATAACATAGATCTTTCTTTACAGTAATAACTTGTGATGCTGATATGTTTTTCACTCATGCTCATTATTAATAAATCATTCATCTCTGAAGACATAGACCTGGGAAATTAGCCAGCAGTTAATATTCAAAATCGTGTGGCAACAATATAAACATAGGCCATCGGAGCTGGGAATAGCCCTCAGCGCCAAATAATTTTATTGAAAATTGCAAGAGAAACTAGCGACTCATTCACAGTACTGTTAATACAAGGTAAAACTCGTTCCACGGTTTCGTATGGTGAGCACATTTGCTAAACTTCTGACCAATCGAATAAAAAGAAGGAAACCCAGACGTCATGGGTAAGAGAAGAACCTTCAGCCACATTGCCCGAGGGCTTAAAACGAGATAGTGTGTCACGTGAAATAAGACTAAAGGGTTGGACTTGAGCTGCACCTTCAAACTGGCAGTGCATCTTTAAATACCGCAAGTCAAGTATATTATGCGAGTCGTATGTGTCATACAACCGAATGAAAATATTCAGTTCACATAATTATATCAGATTCAGTAATCATGCAATCACTCAGGGGGCAGACAGGTGTTGTAGTTACTCTTTATTTCGTCAAGAGGTTTTTCACAGCAGGAGATTTCGATAATATTGCGCAATCCTATCATAAACCATAACAGCACCTGCCCTCTGTAACCTGGGCGGGAGCCCTGGTGCAGTGGTTAAAGCTGTCTGCTTGGAAAGTCGAAGATCGCGGGTTCGAACCCCATTCTGGCCTTCAAGTTTAAAAAAAACAAAAATGTTTCTTCCCCGCTCACTCGTAAAGATTTAATATTGTGGGGAGCATCCGTAACCGAAAGGTAGCGTGCTCGGATTCGGACAGAATTTCGAATCCTGTGTCTGGAGGGCAGTGTCATCTCATTTATCTCACCATCCTCAGGAGGTTGTCCTAGCGCAGTTTAGCCTATATATGCACAAAGGTGGCCTCGAACCACATTCATTTAATTTCGTGTTCCAGAACTCTTTGCTACATAGAAAAATCGTGACTGCGGGCTGTGCAGTTTTTATTGTCACCTCCCAGTCACGGGAACAGTATTAGACACATACATAAACGAAGAGGTTCTAGCTTTTCTGAGTTATTAATGATTGATCCTGATGTACGTGTGATGTTAAAAAGGGAAGTGAAACTAAGTGTGCAAATATTATCTGCTACATTTCAAACGCGTCTATGTGGATAATAACATATCGCTTGTACTAATGTTTCGCCAGGTTGTCTAAATATTGTTAAAATAGTTTGTGAGTGTTTATAATCAGATAATTATATTAGGTGTAACTATTTCAATTTTTTCATAAAAATGAAGAACAATTCATCTTTAGCATGGTTGATGCCACTTTATTTTGTGGACGTGAAGTATTATGCCGGTATAGGTAAGCTAATAATATAATACCAAATGTACGAGGTCAAGTACTTGAGTATATCAAAATTATGACTGAAAAAAACAAATTTCTTTATATACGATACAATACGATACGATTCGGCTCTTCTATTGTGCCTAACTCTTTCGAGATACGAGCTCAGAGGCTCTGCGTAACCGGTAAATGGTAGAGATAGAAATATGCAGGCTCAATGGGCAGAGAATATATATGAATATTAGCAATATGTAGGACGTCTATCTGTGACAGAAAGACCCTCCCAACAAATACAAAGCATTCGTATAACATTTATACAACATCGGTCAACGTCTTAGACGTTGGTCCAACATTGTAATGTATAAATGTTATACAAATGTTCGGTGTTTGCTGGGCTGTGCCTTCAGTCATGGCAGGATGCGCCCATGAGGGACATATTCTAATCAACATACAGTGATGGCTGGTAAAATATCTGCCAGTAAAACATTTCTCTGCTGTATACATAATAATATCCTACGGGAGGTCGCATCTATGTGAAATTATTAATATTATTTGTCTAGTAAATAAGCTGCTGGAAAAAGTTCTTGGTTTGACATTTGTGGCATAATTAGAAATGCATAGCGGATTTCTAACGAGCATCCCCCAACATATATAATGAGTAACATGCACATGTACACAAATAACAGCATTCAAGTAATTAGGCTCTCATACAATATGACACTCACTCATTAAGTTCTCATGATTCCAGGTTGATTTTTATGCTACATAATTATACACAATTGTGAGCGTGATCATCTAAGACCTACCAAGTGAGATATAGCTAATGGAGCTATAGTCAGTCAGCCAGTCAAACAAAAAGGGCTTAGTTTTTGATAAGGTATAGACTGAAAGCTAGATAATTTCTGATGATACCAGGTGTTAGGGACATGCCTGGGGGTCACCACCAGGGGGGGATGTAAAGCTCGAAAGAGGTTCAATTTTTTGTAATTCATGATAGCGTCCAAGATGGCCGCCAACATATAGTCATATTTAAGAAATAGTGTAAAGTGGTCAAATTAAGCTCAATTTTCTTTTGTAATACACCATTTCAACTAATTTAGAGTTCCTGAATGCAGCTAGGCCATTCTCAGACAATTCTTGTTATTTTTTTTAACCCTTTCAGCCCCAAAGGTTTTTTATCGAACACTTTGGTGATGTCAATTAGGACAAAATTGTTATCTATAATAATTATATCATTATTAATGGTGAAGGAAAGGTATCGATATAGTGACTATGGTAACAACAATTAGTAAATCTAATTAATTATAATTTATAATAATTTATTCACTATTAGTGGTGATGGACCGGTATTAATAGTGTAGCTACAAATACGGCAATGTCAATTGTGCAAGCTTCTCAATGTTAGCTAATTTTTCTTTTGCCATTCTCCATTGCTACTACTTTGGTATCCACTGAATCTTTCTAGACCACTCCCAAATAATTAAACAAACTATTTAACCCTTTTAGCACAAGAGGTTATTTTAGCAAGCACAAAGGCCACAATATCCTCTGTAATGTCAATATAACATACTGCAATGAGCCCAATTATGTCATGACCAGAGATTGAAGTGGGGTGACCATTGAAATCATAACACTTTTCTTTGCCAATAACCATTACAATTCCCATTGCTACACTGGGCACTATCCAGCCTGAGGATAACGGAGCTGCGCGAAATGCCACGGAGTTTCAGCAATAAATTGCACAGCGAAACCCAAGTCTCCGGCCGCCTGAGCATGTCTGGTGGCAGATCCCCTAGACATGTCCAGCACCCCTTATCGGGCCAGCGAAGGAAAATGCTCTCAATAACCCTTGCCCTATCACCCCCACCGTCACATCATCATCTGTACATCATTCATCTCATCAATTGACTACAACGTTTTTATCGTATTACAATGTCACTTAAAAGATCTCTCGTGCCGAAAAGTGACGTAAAGCAATGATTTATTACTACTACTAACCATTACAATAATAGCTCCTGTTCATTCGCGATAGGATGTGGTGACTTGAGTAAAACACAAAATAGCTACCACTGACCAACTTTAAAACAAATTTGTTGGACCTGTTACCACATTCACAATCGTTTTTGATAAATGCAATAATTATTTAAAGCTCATTTATAGTAGGCTATACCGTTCTTTGACTGTCAAGCAAAATAATTTTACATAGATTTATATATCACTAAAATGTAATTACTGACACTTTTTTGTCAATATGACTGAACGTATTTCTTTATGACAGCAGATAGGATATTCACACAAGCATATACCCCATATATTTATATACTGTATATTTTTTCTAAAGCGAAAATTCAGGCAGAAAATATGACTATCAGTTGCCAATAAAAATGTGCCTGGTTAGCCTGGTTTTCATTCAGTATCTCTTCAGCTTTATGCTACGTAGTCAGGTCTAACCAACAAAAGCGTAGCCTCCAGATGTGATTCATTAATGTGGATCAGGTCACCAGCGAGAAGTATTACATTTCTAAAACCATCCATGCAATGTACAACTGGTCAAGTAGGTCAGGTTAGAAAACCTGACAGATATAATTGCAAGTAATTCCTCTTAGCCGACCCTAGAACGCAAACACCATAAACATAATGTAGATGTTATTTGCATTTTGTATCTTCAACATAAGGCCCTGATATAAAAATATCTTCAGACACAACTTTTCATAACTTAAATCAAAAATAGTATTGAAATCATTAGAATTGATATATTATACTACCCAAGGACATAAAAAAACACAAATCTGAAAAAGGACAACGATATCATAAATGATAGGTTACCATTACTGAATTGACCTTTGAACAAAATTAAATAAATATTTATTGATGATATTCTCAATTTGGTGGTGCGTTCTGTGATAATGTCTAATCAGATTCTTCCATGGCTCAGCGTCCCCTATTTTTTCGATTTTATCAGGCCTTCCCAATGGCCAAAACAAGTGTATTATATATGAAACAACCTCTCATTAGATGACCCTCCAATTAGATGACGGGCAAATCCTCTTTCTCATCATCAACGCTGTTTTTATGGATTCAGTGCATCATGAACAAAGAATTAAAGCCTGGTATTATTAATAGAAATAATTTTGAACTTGCTCGCAATCAAACTGTTCTTTAGTGTCATGTTCAAGAAAAATGAGATATGGATAATGAATGTTGAATGCAATGATTGAGATAAGACCCCCCCCCCCTCCCGAAACTTCCTACAGAGCCCTGTAAAACTGCACAGGCAATGTTGAAGAGATATCTTGAAAACTGGTTGTGGCATTGCAGAATACCTTTTCAGTATTCACAGATATTCAAGCTAGATGTGTCTTTTAATGAAAACTGGTTGTGGCATTGCGGAATACCTTTTCAGATATTCACAGATATTCAAGCTAGATGTGTCTTTTAATGAAGTTTGTTATCCAGTATGACTAATGCGACCTATCTCCACGTGATCAGTCGCACAGCTTATTTTTTTTTACAAATTGCAGAAATGTCAAAAACTATACATACATGATAACACTAAAAACAGTCTCATTAAATAAATGTATTAATAATAAAACTATCTATATATAGCAGATTCATAAATTATTCAAAATATCAACCCTTTGAGTGATTTATTCAACTTTATTGAACGTTATTTTAAATGATAAAAATATAAAATGGGGTTTTGAACAATTGGTTTTAAAATGTTTAAAAAACAATAATGTTGGTTTCAATAAAAATAATCACTGATGGTTTGAACTAAATATAAACCAATTGTTCTATTTCACAATATCACATTATCTCACTCTCTGACAACAAATAATGCGCGATGCCGCTGTTCAGATGGGTCACATATTTATGGTGTCAGATATCATCACTATATGAGCCACAGTAAATAAATGATTCAGTAACAAATCCGCACCTCCTCGACTATGGGTTAGCAATGACGTTTCACATACAATTTCTTCAACATATATTATCTCCCTAGCCTTTCCTAAGCAAACATACGCTCATGTCTGCAGTTCACCAATATGATACAACGTTTTAGAAAGTTTGGCTAGTCCGGTATAGTTACACTCCACCAGTAGTCGTCAGACAAAAATACCATCAATATAAAAATGTTATTTTAATAATAATTATTCATTACAAGGATACTAGGGTATGCAAAAATAACACTTAAATGATTCAACAAGTACATTTATGTGGGGGGATTTTGAATATAGTCTTTTGTTGGAGAGGGCTCTTGTTTTGACGAGGGACATAAAAGCTCATACTTCTCCTTAGAACTTCACGTTAAAAGGGTTAAATATTGTTCAAATTGTCTTCGAGTGATCTAGATTGACTCACTACCACCTAAGTAGACTAGTTAACATGGATTACTACAGAATAAACCTGAACTGAACATATGTCAATTTACACACTTTTTCCTAAATTTTACCAAGTGCTGATGGCCGCCATCTTAGACGCCATTTTAAGCAACTGAAACCAATAAGTGTGATATTGCCTTAGTTTTTGTACTGATACAAATCCGTTACCGTTAATATTTAATAATTTGTTATAAATAATCATTTTGTCCCTATTGACATTCTAGAAGTTTTCAGTACAAAAGCTCCCGGAGGCTGAAAGAGTTTAAAATGTTTAAAATAAATATAATGATAAATTCGATTGTTTAAAATAGCATTTTATGGGGTGATCTAGAACAATTTATTGACTACTAAACTAGTTGAGATGGTGTATTACAAAAGAAAATTCATTTAGAATTGCACTGTTTACGCAAATTCCTAGGTCTGACTATGCGTCGGCAGCCATCTGGGACGACATCTTATTTTATAATTAATTAGATTAACTAATTGTCATTACCATATTCACTGTATTGATACCAATCTTTCACCATTAATATGGAATAATTATTATAGATAACATTGACATCACTAAGGTGTATGATAAAGAACATTTGGGGCAAAAAGGGTTAAAAATAATGATCAGAATTGTCTGAGAGTGGCCTAGTTGCATTCAGTAACTCTATCTAAACTAGTTAAAATGGTGTATTACAACAGCAAATTGAGCTAAATTTGCCCAATTTACACTATTTCATAAGTATGACTATTTGCCGGCGGCCATCTTGGACGCCATCTTGAATTACAAAAAATTGCACCACTTTCAAACTCTACAACCCCCCTGGTGATGACCCCCATGCATGTCCCTAACATCTGGTATCATCAGAAATTATCTAGCTTTCAGTGTATACCTGAGTGTTATTTTTGTGCACTGGCTGACTGACTACTAATTGACTGTCAAAAGAGCCAATTAATAGTGACTCATCGTGTGCCATATTAACGGTGAAAAACAAGCTTCATATATATATATATACTAGTATAAAAATGGTATTTGAGGGCGTATTAATATGTCATAGACGTGTGGCATTATTGGCTTCGTGGTGGATTTTAACATTGTCCGCATGTTTACCATGAGCCCAGCCGGCCACCATAATCAGGGTGCATCCTTCCCTGAACTCTCACATTTTGTTTTACTGTAATAGTCTAGCTATCTAGCACAGTTTGCCATGTCTATTACATATGTTGAAGTCAATGATGGCTGCAAGTCGGCCATTTTTAGTTTGATAAAATTTACATTTTGCAGGGCATACCCTCCCCGAAACACTGTACTGTGAAACCACTCATTTTTTATAGTAATCGTCAAGCTGTCTGGCGTGGTTTTCCAGATGTTACGCATATAACTGCGCATTTTGTTGTTATGGTAATGGTCTAGCTATCTGGTACGGTTTGCCAGATGTTGGGCATATTAAAATTAATAATGACCGACAGTCAGACATTTTGAATGTGATCGAGTTATTTTTTTTTCAGGCCATGTCCATCCCTTGAAACCGCAGTTTTTGTTTTATGGTAATGGTCTAGCAATTTTGCACTGTTTGCCAGGTACCATTCATAATAGAGTTATTAATGGTCGATAATCGGTCATTTTGAATTTTCCTGAGTAGATTGTTTTCAATTGGCCGATATTCAGCCTTTTTAAATTCGATCGAGCTGAAATTTTCCAAGGCATGTCTGTACCTGAAACCGCATATTTTGTTTCATAGCAATGGTCTAGCTATCTGGCACGGTTCTCCAGATATTACTCATGTTAAAGTCATTAATGACTGTACGTCATGACTGCCAGTCGGTTAAAATTTTCATAGCATATTTCTACCTGAAACCGCACAGTATTAGTAGTAGCCATCTGGGATAAATAAAGCTAATTAAGCCACACAAAACGTACACCTACACCTACTGACGGATGTGTGTGTGCGATGTGAAATAAATTCATCCATGGGTTTCAATGATCTGCTCCGGAAACGAAAATGCGAACAGACGGACTGCAAGACGGGCGTAATCTGGCGAGGCGCCATAAACGTCGATAAAATAATATTCTGATATAAAGTGATGAAAGATGTGCACATGATTTGCAACTATGAAAAGAGAGTAGAATAACAGGCCTTGTAAGCAAAGTCATAATGTGCACATACAATCTAAAGTGATTTTGATTTTTTTCAAATATATGTTGCAACCCTAACGTACAGTCCATGTCTAAAAATGATATGTGCATGTCTATGGTGTTTACCTAATGTCAATGTCAGTCTGTATTGTTGGATCAGCCTTTTATAAAGCCAAAAACAGACAGCCACTCAGCCATCCAGCCAGCCAGTCAGCCAGCCAGCTGATTAGTCTGGCAAGCAGGTTACAGGGGTTACAGGCAGGCAGACCATGAACCTGTGTATACATGTTTCGATAGGCTGAGAGTCCTTTTTCGCTGTGCACATAGTATGCGACACATAATTTCACAATTTAATAAAATTATTAATTATTAAAATGTTGATAAACATCACATAACAAACAGATAATAACAATAATAACATGGCCAACAATGTTAAATCCAGAATTTGAACAATAAAGAAAACGTACATTATACTTATTTTTTTGTCATTACGATATGTTACAAGGTGACAAGGTCATCTTCCGAATATCATAACTTTTTTAGGGTGAATTTCATCCGCGAAAAGCAATTGGTATGCATAAATATTGTAATAGCTGAAAGACACAGGGAAGATTTGTTTTATAACACATAATGTGTACTTTACGACGATATATGTTTGTCAACTATATGTAAGAATCCACACTGTGATGGGATGGAAAATTAGTGAGACAAATATTTTTTGCAACAATACCTTCGACCCCTTGTACTACTGGGACTATATGTGTTTTCTATCACGTATCATTTAACTGGATGAAATTCAGCTCGGCTGCGATACCTAAAAAACAATCCCCCGGTCGGTGGAGGTGAAAAGAATGTGAATGACCTATGTTAAAAGTAAATATGTTATTTTATGTCCATAATGGGGTTTCCTACAGGCGAATAATAGGAAATAATTTTTTTTAGCATTATAACCCTATCTTGTTTACATTTCAAGTTATAAACCATTAAAGTGTGATTGATCAACTACTAATAATAACGTTACACACCTTAATACACACCACGATGTATCTGAAATATTATAAACATTATGTTTTAATTTAAGTCAGAAGAAGCTAGACGAAGTATCAGATTTGAAATATGTCAGTTATGGTAATATTAGTTATGTCAGACATAGATTCACATAATAACTATCACGATTGACTAGTGATATAAAGCCAGAAGCTTGGAACAAATCTAGATGAATTTGTCACGCGACATCGTTTGTTTCCGTCGATTTGGAATACTGTGCAAAACCAAAAGGCAGCTCCTAGTAAACCCAAAACATTTGTATAACATTTATACAACGTCGGCCCAACGTCTTCGACGTTGGTCCAACATTGTATAAATGTTATACAAATGTTTTGTGTTTACTGGGTTACTGCCTTTCTGTTGATCAGTATGATGAATGTTATGTGTGTTGTGGCAGCCAGGTGGAAGAATACGTAGCCAGGTGGGCGTCACGACTCCGCCGAGATGGCTGATGCTCCACCACACCAGAAGGATATGAGCACTTATCTAATACGTGGGTTCAACTCCGATCTAATCATCAAATGTTGATCCTTTACCTGTTATAGGGACGCGTGATGATATATGTCATAGGACATGCTTGATTAAGAATAAACATACAGCTCACCATATACTGTTCAAAGCTTTCGACTTGATATAATATTTCATTTGTATTAAATTAGCAAATTATCGAGGTGGAAATAGCGCTGAATATAAATTCCAGTGATAACAATTTTTCAACGTGTATATACCATGAGATAAGAGAGTCCCAGACATTAAGCCTATCGTGATCGTTGTACGTACACATGTGAGAAGTATCAGTTTTCTTAGCACATCATTATTTAAAGCTACGTTTTGATTTTATGTAATTTATAATATTCTGTAATTCATATAAATTTCAATTAAATACAGAGTTTTCGTAAAATGAAAGCTCTATTTATCGGACACAAAATAGATTATTAATCTTAGGCGAATCCCAAGCTATGTAATTCGTGTTTTGTTCGGATCTCGATTTGCTTGTAACAGTCTCTTTTAGCAATGAAATCTGCGAGGCTGATCCAAACCAAAAATTAATCCGAAAGAAATATAAATTTATATACCAGATTGTATGTCTATCAAGAAAATTTTGTATTTCAAATACGTTCAAATAGTTCCTTTTATATGTTAGATATAGTTTCGCGTTGTTTTTGAATATGTTCAACCATGTGTCAGTGGTTTTTTAGATTGACTTCAATTGATCATCGCCGACATCAGACCGGACACCACATGGTTCACTTCAAATTATTATATTATCGCTCACGCTGAATTCGTGTTTTTATCAACTATTAATAATAGTATTATCCGTACCCGCTGTTAATTCAATGTCAAAGTTACTGGAGTCTAGACTCGGCTCTAACTGTTACTCTAGCTTACTCTAACTGTTAGTATACTGGGTCCTGGCCTAGGCCAGGGCTAGGACTAGGCTTTGGTCTAATTAATTTTAAAATCTAATAACAATAGTCTAATTCTAGACATTGCACATTATACAATTGTAGCTGTCTACAAAAACGTATATAGGCCTTGTCTAATTACTTTTTGTTTCATTTCATGAAATCAAGACCATTAGACTGGTTGAATCGTCATTATTAGTGTAATAGTCGGCAGCACTTCCAGTCACTGACAGTGACATATTTTTGGAGTGACAAATTCATAATACAAAATTCATCTGGATTAAATTTGGTTTGGACTGTTCTTTCATGATTTTAATCAAATGTAGACTAAAAAATATACAATCTTAGGAATTTAAGCACTGGTGTTAACTTTAAATTAAGTTAAAAGCACAATGACCATATAATTTTGATTTAATTTAAATCAATGAGAGTGGTGATAGCAAGAATTGATAAACTTATTGAGGCGATAACCAATTGCACATTGAAAAATTGTAGTGTCTATACCTTATTTTTATATGACTATATAGATCTATAAAGAAAATTTATGTTACAAATATTTTTAATAGTTTGTGTATATATTTGATAACAGCTTTGCGTGGTTATTCTTGAATCTGTCTGACCAATTATTTGGATTATGACCCTTATCTTTGTCACATTGAGATTGTTGGCTTTTCATGTGGTCTAGTCAGTTTCAAAACCTTACATTATCGTTCACTCATTCTTCGCTTTAATCGTAAATTTCCGTTGTTATTAAATTTTCAAATTTAACGAATTGAGCATAAAACAATAATTCTCATAAATGCAGAGTAACACTGGTCGGTTCCTCATTTATCAAACATTTGCGGAATGACATAACGAAAAAATCATTTGCATTTTTGCATCCAAATTTGGGTTTAGATGATGCTTCCATAACTTTTAATATGTCAAGGGGGATGGAAAATGTTTCATCTTTGTCATATAAAAATTTTGGTTTCATTCAGGTGAAAAAGTACTTTGTTAACTTGTTGTGATTTGCTAAGTAAACATTTGATATGGCGTTTACTTTAATGCAATAGTCAATATTAATTTTAAAAATCAACGATAATTGTGTCAGAGAATTTGTTTAACAAAGATTGATTAACTCTTGAGGCGATAACCACTTTGGCTGCTTTTATGCATTTATGATAGTTTGTGGTTGACTCACTGATTCCTTTCAGGAACTGTTTTTCCTGTGGGCCATTCTCTGGCATTGCCACTGCGGCCTTATGGGGTTTCAGATAGGTCTTGTTGTCAGGAACATATGTTTTTGGCCTTTTTCCTCGTGGCTGGGAGTTTTATCTTTGTTACTTAATTTTTTTTGGTACATTTTATCGTGTGATTTGCTTGGTCAACTTTATAAATTATCTTAATAAGAAGATTGATTCTTGTTGTGATTCGCTGAGTAAACATTTGAGATGGCGCTCACTTTAATGCAATAGACAATATTAATTTTATAAATCAATGATAATTGTCTCAGAGATTTTGTTTAACAAAGATTGATTAACTCTGGAGGCGATAACCACTTTGGCTGCTTTCATGCATTTATGCCAATTTGTGGTTGACTCACTGATTCCTTTCAGGAACTGTTTTTCCTGTAGGCCATTCTTTGGCATTGCCACTGCGGCCTTATGGGGTTTCAGATAGGTCTTGTTGTCAGGAACGTATGTTTTTGGCCTTTATCCTCGTTGTTGGGAGTTTCATCTTTGTTACTTAAAATTTTTTGGGTACATTTTATCGTGTGATTTGTAGGGCAAAAATTTACAAATATTATAACTAAATAAGAGGAGCGATTGTTGTTTCTAGGTTTTGATTTTGCAAGAATTGATAAACTCTGGAGGCGATAATCACATTGGCTGATGCCAATTTGTGGTTGACCCTCTTATTCCTGTCAGGATTTGTTTCCTGTGGGCTATTTTCTGGCCTCGCCAGTACAGCTTTCGGTTTCAGATAGGTCCTTGTCAAAACTATGTTTTTGGCACCTTTCCTCTTGGATTGGAGTTTTTTTTGTTACTTTTGGTCAATGAAGCATAGATACCAGCTACTCTTAATCTCAAAAAATATACAATATTAGTGCTCATAAAGGTATTTTAAAATAATTCATGTTTGGAAGTTAAGATTTAACGTTCTCATTAGTAATAATTTAAATTATTGAGAAGAGATATAGTTGATAATCTCTTGGTTTCATGTTATATAATTAATGCATATATGCCAATTTGTGATTACTCTGGAATAATCCCAGGGGCTGGTTTTCCTGTAGGCCATTCTCTGGCTTTGCCAAAGTGACCTTAGGGTTCAAGTGGATCCTATCAAATTATGTTTTGGGTCACCCTTTTCTTTCTAAGTTTTCTTTTTTGTCTGTTTGTTTTGTAAAGCTTAGTGATCCAGCTGCTTTGAAATTAAATAATAATAATAAAAATGGCCACAAGAATTAAATCTTTCATCATTCATACTTTATATATATATATATATATATATATATATATATATATATATATATATATATATATATATATATATAATAAATAATTTGTAAATTAAAATAATTCGGGAGAGTATCCAAGCGTAAGAGTGTAAGGTAAAAGCAATATAATTTTTTCAATTAAACTACTGCAAGAACATATTATTAATATATTAAAAAAAAAAGTCAATAAATACAAGGTCAGTTACAACAGGACTTGGCCAGTTGTTACAGGCCGCAGTAATTATTGCATGCTTTATACGCCAACTACATGATGCTCTACGTCTAGCTTGATTAATCTAGCATCAGGACTTGTGCCAGCTGCTGAAATCAGTGCTAGTAATGATGAGGATGCATCCGGACTTGCGCCAGATGCAATAAACTTTGTGAAGAACCAAACATATGATTATTCATTTGTTAGTTCGGCAGGACTTGCGCCAGCTGTTCTAACTATAGAAAAAACATGATGGGGAGTGATTTGCCAACCCGATTTGGGCCAGTCGGTTTCTGATACAATATCCACAAGCTCATTCTTACAGGTGGAATTAGTTTGAATGTGAATGATTTATGTCATTTTTCTTCTCCCGTAGAAGAGAAGAAAAAGCTAAAATTTTGCTTTCTCGTCAATAACTGAGTGAGTAAGAAATTATTATTATTATAATTTTTTTTTTTTTTAATTCTTTAGGTTTTGCTCTTGAATATGTAAACAACATTTTTAGTGAATACAGCAATACTCAAGATGTGGACCATTTCCTCATGTTCCTAATTTGCTTCAAATCCTTCTAAATCTATATTTTGTGGTCTTCTTATGTTTTCAAAGTGTGTCTGCAATACCTAGGTCAGCTCAAAATGAGGTCTGTATACTTCTGTGGTCAGATTTTACACTTACAGAAAATACAATTCCACTGACATTTAAATCCAGCCAGTCAAAACACTACTCAGACTTGCTTCATGAATTATAAATACAACAGATGTTATGATAATGTGTCCCTTATTATGGAAATTTTAATTATTTGGTTATCTCTTTATTACATGTGAAATTCAAGTTTCACTTCTGTAGACATCCTTATTTCAATTTAAAAACTAAATTTCCAGGACTATATATCACTTCACCATTTAGAATTAGTGTTGTTTCTGATGCCGCAAGTAATGGTGAATTAGACAGATGAGAGATTGGAATTCATATGTGCTCTTACGATGCATTCGTAGGTTTGTGTTGTGGGGGTCGGACACTTTGTGTCTGTGTGCCGTTTTCATACCCTCCTCAACAACAGATAATCTTGTTCAATAATGTTATTGATAGATTTTGTCAATATTATGTAATTTGTATGTAATGATACAAGAGTCAATGTTCATTAATATATTAATGTGAACAATTAGTAGATTGTTATTGATAGGTTTGGTTTTGTGTGAACAATTACTAAATTGTTATTGATAGTTTGGTTGATATTATGTAATTTGTTTGTAATGATACAAGAGTCAAAGTTCACATTTAAATAGTAGATTAGATCAATCAGAGACATGTATAAATATTCATAGTAGATTAGATCAGTCAGAGACATGTATAAATAGTCATAGTAGATTTGATCAATTAGAGACATGTATAAATATTCATAGTTGATTAGATCAATTAGAGACATGTATAAATATTCACTGGTTAATCCTGTTAACTGACTGTCAAGTAAATTTATACCTATTTTGGTCTTAGGGCTTCACTCTGTTACAACCACGTTTACATTAACAGCATTTGAAGTGAAGCCCTTTTTATTTGTAGTCGTTTAATTTGATGTTTATTTTTAATAAACGAATTTTCTCCATTTCATGTGTCTGTTTTTTGTACGATAAATACAGAGTTTTCGTAAAATGAAAGCACTATTTATCGGACACAAAATAGTTTATTAATCTTAGGCAAATCCCAAGCTATGTAATTCGTGGTTTGTTCGGATCTCGATTTGTTTGTAACAGTCTCTTTTAGCAATAAAATCTGCGAGGCTGGTCCAAACCAAAAATTAATCCGAAAGAAATATAAATTTATATACCAGATTCTATGTCTATCAAGAAAATCCCACCTCCTCCCGCTTCCATCCGCTGCAAGTTTTTTGTACATTTTTCTTCTGACCGTTTTCATACCCTCCTCAACAACAGATAATCTTGTTTAATAATGTTATTGATAGATTTTGTCAATATTATGTAATTTGTATCTAATGATACAAGAGTCAATGTTCATTAATATATTAATGTGAACAATTAGTAGATTGTTATTGATAGGTTTGGTTTTGTGTGAACAATTACTAAATTGTTATTGATAGTTTGGTTGATATTATGTAATTTGTTTGTAATGATACAAGAGTCAAAGTTCACATTTAAATAGTAGATTAGATCAATCAGAGACATGTATAAATATTCATAGTACATTAGATCAATCAGAGACATGTATAAATAGTCATAGTAGATTTGATCAATTAGAGCCATGTATAAATATTCATAGTAGATTAGATCAATTAGAGACATGTATGAATATTCACTGGTTAATCCTGTTAACTGACTGTCAAGTAAATTTATACCTATTTTGGTCTTAGGGCTTCACTCTGTTACAACCACGTTTACATTAACAACATTTGAAGTGAAGCCCTTTTTATTTGTAGTCGTTTAATTTGATGTTTATTTTTACTAAACGAATTTTCTCCATTTTATTTGTCTGTTTTTTGTACGATAAATAATACATGTATAATAATTATTCAATGCTAGGTCTTTTAGTTGCACATAGTTGATGTTAACATTTGCTTGTCATGTTCTCGGTGCTGAAATTGTTACACCCCGAGAGGATCAGAGAAGGCTTACTGTCTGCTTCACGAATCATAAAAAGACGTAATTATGGAAATTCGAGAACACACCTTATGCGAATGTATACTATTCATATTGACAATGTACGTTTTATAAGCGTTATTCATAAAAAAATCGAAACTACATTGGGCAACTATGGCATGGCTTATTTTTTGGTGACACCATTCCTGGTGTGGAAACACAGTAAAACACATAGGCCCTATATGACTTTGAACCAAAAACGTCTAGCTTTTCTGAAAGGTACTTTTCCAAGTGATACATCTTGTTGGACGTGTGATGTGATAAGATAATTAAGTGTGAGAAATCCTCCGGGTCCGTGCAAATAAATAAACGTGCAGTAGCTCTCGTTTTGTGAGTGTAAATTATGATTTTCCCTTAATATATGCCATGAATGTATGTACATGTATATTAGACTTTGTCCGCAGTATCGGTTAAGTGTTATATATTATTATGTTGTTTATTTGATTGGCACACACGACACGTTCGTTGTTAGGGCACAATATCTTGCATTAATAACCATAAAATGTAAGAAAAATGACATCAGATAACATATAGTTCTCTGTTAATTTTATCATTCCGATTATATCATGTAAAAATGTCTACACCATTCATACATGCAGTTGGCCTAATTTCAAGCGCTACAATTTCTGATGATCTATTCATCCAGTCACATTTGGCCTTGGATGGACATGATGAAGGACTGCGAGCAGAATAAATTAGGTTTGTGGTCCGTAGTGCATATGGTCGCCCACATTACCAGGATTATAGCCAGCAAATCAGCATGTGAGGTGACTGCAAAGATAATCAGTAGTCGAGATACGTACAGCGAGACGTTGACTCAATGTTCATTTAATGTTAGGCCAGCATAGTAGATGGTGGCCAACCATTGACTTGACTTTGAGTAAGCAGGGTGCCTCACCAACGTAATGACGTCACTTCTAGATATCACACACTGTACACCCAGCATTGGACCAAAGCCGGACAGAGAATGCAGGGATACCGTATATGTTTGCTTAAATGAGGTTTTCCGTCAAATCATTGCTCAGTCTAGACTTGACAGAATAAATCGTGACCCACATCAAGCCCTGAGGCCTTACTGTCGCCCGGGGATGTACACAAAGGCCAACCAAGCTCGGGTTCTGCTAGATTTTGCACGTCATCCTGGTGTGTCACAGTAAAAAAAGCTTGATAAACGGACAGAACTGATAGTTGTGGACAGTAGTAGCTGAAGCAATCTGAGGGCGATTGGCAGTCTGTTGTTCTGCAGAAGTGAATTAATATACATGTACTATCCCAGCAAACACAAAACATTTTCATAACATGTGTACAGTGTTGGACCATGATATACAAATGCTTGGTGTTTGCTGGGATGTCTCATGACTTGCACACTAGGCTACGTCAGATGTTAGTTTCCTATTTCTAATATGTTATGCCAATTAAATAATGTCAAATAATTTTTTTAATGACTGAATGTTTATTCACTTCATTCTAATAAAAATAATATATTCTATGTAAATGTGACAAACAGACAGATATTTTCAGGATTAATGTGCAGAGGATGTCTATGAATTTCATCATTATGTAGGACGTCTATCTGTGACAGGAAGGCCCTGTTCACTTAATACTGGCCTTCAGTCATGACAGGATGCACCCTGGGGGACAGATTCTCATCACATTTTTTTTACATGGCCGCCAAGCAGCTATTTTGAAAGGAAACTTTTCCAAAAGTTGATGGAGCCGCTACCTGGGTAGTGGGTGAATGATAAAGAGCCCATCAAATATTGAGTTGATTGCAGTAGCGGTTTCCAAGATAAAGCGTCCACAATATATTTGGCGACTACTTTGGCGAATGGCTGACTAATGGCCTGAGGAGAAAAAATCTCACTCAAATAATTCGCCAAGAGTATAAGTGACAAAATGATGTTTACAAATAAATAATGTCCAGATAACAAGAAAGTATGGTTCATAAGAGAGGGCGGCGGCGACAACCAAGCAAACGCTACAAGCCTCCCCGGTAGGGGGTGCCTAATAATGACAAGAGAATGATTAAACATTTTGTGGTAGATGTTTATCAAATAATTAATTTGAAGCTGCAAATTGCATTAGCTATTCTAGCTTCCAATGACGAAAATAGTTAAGAACAATTCAGCAGGACATGGCCCGTATATTCTCGGACAAATTATGATATATTTTGGGCTTCGAATTTGTCGAGATGGCCATCTCGACCAATGCGAAGCATACGATATATCGTAACTGGACAAACTGGGCACCCAAAGCCGAACAGAGAATGCAGGGATACCGTATCGTGTTTGCTTCTGAGATTTTCCATCAAATGATTGCTCAGTCTAGACTTGATAGAATAAATCGTGACCCATCGCCAGCCCCAAGGCCATACTGTCACCCGGGAATGTCCGGGGGAATGTTAGCAAAGGCCAACCGGGCTTGATAAATGGACAGAAATGGCAGTAGTGGACGGTAGTATCTGAAGCAATCTGAGGGAGATCGGCAGTTTGTTGTCCTCAGTAGTGAATTAATGTACATGTACTATCCCAGTAAGCACAGAACAGTTGTATAATATTTGTACAATGTTGTACAAATGTTTTATAAATGCTTGGTGCTTGCTAGGATGTCTCATGACGTGCACACTAGGCTACGTCAGATATTAGTTTCCTATTTCTAATATGTTTTGCCAATTATATAAAGTAAAATACTTTTTTAAATGACTGAATCGGCATTCTCCTAATTCTGATAACAAAAAATATTTCCATGTAAATGGGACAGACGGAACGATATATTCAGGATCAACGTGCAGAGAATGTCTATGAATATCATCATTATGTAATGAAATGAAATTAATCGGGCTTTAGGCCACCTTTGTGCACATATAGGCTAAACTGGGCCAGGAGAACCTCATCATTATGTAGGACAGGAAGGCACTGCTCACTTAATACTGGCCTTCAGTCATGGCAGGATGCGCCCTGGGGGACATATTCTCATCAACCGACGGTCACCTGTATTATCGTGCCGGAAACAAATTGAATTACACCTTTAAAACAGTACTTTTTACAGAATGTTAACGATTTTTCTGTAGTGTACATACATACTATATACATACAATATAACCTTGCGACATGTTGTCTCTGTACTGGCATAATTGAAACACTGCAGAAATCTGTAGAAAAATGACATCAATACTCATGAGCTGTGGATATTAACCAGGACAATTCATGGATATCCATGGCATCGGCTTGTCAAAATTATGTCGGACAAAAAAAATAATTATATACGTTTTAGGATGAGGAAATGGATATATAGATATTGACAATGTACGTATATGTACAAGGAACTTGATCAGCTAGTTATTAAAAGATAACGAATTATGTTTTCCATCCGACATGTCCGATATAGATATTTTGTCCTCCAATATAGCCATAAATCTGTGGAGTTAGAAACGTCGCTGACTGTGTATTAAACGCTGGCATATAAACCTGTGTAATTAGAACCTAATAAAGAAAAGCGTTTTAATGTAACAGAGCCTACTAACGTTTTGTTCCTGTTCAAGTCTTTAATGATTTCGACGCAAATGACTATACTATTTGTTACCGGTACTTTGCAATATTTTAAATCAGTGCACAAAACAAATTAAATATGATGTGCAAATATGACAAGAGGGTAGAATGACCAAGCATTGATTTTTGAGAAAAATTTTCCCTTGACACCTGAAATTGTCGACATGGTTGTCGAAAGGTGCCTGATGTCAACATTTTGTATTGCTGGATCAAATGTATGTTATAAGGAGCCAGCTAGCCAGCCAGACAACCAGAAAGCCAGGCAGCTCAGACATTCTCTGAAAGCGTACCGGGTAACTGAAGTAATGATATTTTCAGCACCATTTCACCTGTTTTCACCACGTGTGTCTTTGTCCTGGCCATGTGTCAAGGTCACAATTTGTGTTAGGCAATTCTTTATTGGCCAGATAAAAATCAGGTTAAAATAGTCCACATTTACATATGACACATATTCGACAGTGTAAACAACTAGAGTCACTCACTATGTTCGCCGTGGTGGAAGGGGCTTGATTTTCAGGAGAGTGATAAACAGAATGAAAAAAACAATATTGAACAAAATTTTAGTTATCGTCAATCTTGGGTGTACGCTTACAATAGTAGGTGAAGTATCATAATGGAATGCGTTACGGACGCCAGACATGAATTCTCAATAGGACATAATTTCTCTCATGATTGATTGGCAATATGAAGCGTTTCTAACGCCAGTTGAACAAATCTAGATGAATTTATCCAGCAATGTCCTTGATCACGTGATGTTGTACGTTTGTCGTCGGTTTGGAATGTATGATACCTCGCAAAACAAAAATATAGTAAACATGGTAACTGTTCTCTCGTAAGTGAGCAGTTACGGCTGCTTGGCTTTGGAGAACAGTATGATACAGAGGTGTTGTCGCAGCCGGGTAATGATTTTCAATCAGCGTTTGATCACCGCCAGATGGGAGAAACGACGCCAGGTGGGCGTCATGAGTCTGCCGAGATAACCAGGAAATTGATATCGCCACCTTGAGATGGCTGATGCTCTATCACACCAGAAGTATATGATCATTCATCCTCCCTATAGCAACCACGGGAAAGCAACAATACGTGGGCTGGTTCACCGGCGGCACAGTAATGGTCAACCTTTAGCAATATCTTCGTCATAGGACAAAATTATTTTCAATAAAATAATTGCATGGAAGCGATATAATATTCTGAGCCTTCGCTTGGATATATATGGGTACTTTTAGTTCACAGTATAAAAAATATGTTGCAGCTCTCGTGTAGTTGTAGGATTGTAACAGCGTCTTGTGTTTTGCCAGAACATTAATTTACCGCCCGACACATTCCAGATGTTCTTAATTAAATATAATCTTTCATTGACCATGTTGACAAATTAATCTGTCAGTCTATTACTGGTGTATTAGTGGTGGTGTTGCTTATTTTATCCACCTCTAACGGTAGGGTATTACACAAGGATGGTTTTGCCTTTGAAAAAGCTCTATTCATGTAGTTTGGTTTGGCACGTGCATCAACAAATGAAATGGGCAGCACTGTAGGGCCCAATGATTTAAAATGAGTTTACAAGATTTCGAAACTAAGTAATCGGTGTGTGATTCAACAGTTTTGCACACACATTTTTTCTTACTCTCTCATTTTATAGAAAAAGGAGCTGCAGTAATATAGCCTGCTATCCAATCAAAATCGGAAGTCGTAAAAACCCTCGCTGATGACATCACGCAATGCTCACCTTGTGAATCCTTGGTGGGAAGGAATACAATTTCCAAAGGTGTCGCGCTCATCAAAACATATAAAATAAACTAGACAGTCAGTCAGAGACTGAAAACCTCCGCTGAAATTAATGGATTGTTTCTTGCCTCGAGAAAATTAAATGAATTGGTCATTTGCTGCGGGGCACCTCTGGTTTAAGTTTCATGCAAATCCATTCATTACCTTACCAGCACCCCACTCGAATTGCACCGATCTTAACCTCCTCACCAATGCAGATCGTTTAATTCGCACCAGATCAGTCCAAACTAAACGGGTTGACAAAACCATCAAACCTGCCTACAATGCCTGCATTGCTTTTTTGAATCTTGAACCAGTTTGCCAAACCGGACGTTGCTTTGGTTCGAACTATTTTCAGAATGGCGTTAAATTTGGATCTCGAACCCGACTACCAAACGAGCTCATTTGTTTGCGGTAAAAAACGCATTTCCCATATTTTCGGTGTATATATGCACCGCTACGAGGCAGCTGTAGACCTACTGCTGTCATTATTCATGGCGTTCGTATCGGGCTTACAAACCGAAGCAAACAAACGAACGAACAAACAAACAAACAAACAAACAAACAAACAAACAAACAAACAAACAAACAAACAAACAAACAAACAAACAAACAAACAAACAAACAAACAAACAAACAAACAAACAAACAAACAAACAAACAAACAAACATGAAATATGTTTCAGCTTTATATGTAAACAAATATAACGTGACAAATAAATAGATAGACGTAATCAATCAAATAATGATGTTTCACGAAGCTACAGAGAAGAAACGTGTGTCAAGGCATTCGAAATATAAAGTGGTTTACTGGGGAGGCCTAGTCGTAGGCCTATCATAAAAATAATCGCGAAAATCTTAGATCTGATGAGTTGCGAAACAATGGCATTACGAAGCAATGGACCAGCAAAACCGTAAAGAAGCAAGCTGCAAAATAAAGAAGGCTGGTGCGAAACAACATGCGAGCCGACAAAACTGAAATGCGACACAATGAAAATACAAAACGAAAACAGGTCGCGATGACATGTCTATACAATTGGAAGCGATTACGCAATTCTACAAAAGTATTATGCAAGGCAAATTGTATATTTTTGTTTGCATGAATTTGATTGTATTAACCTCTTATCAACACATTATGTTAACAAGCAGTCATCTGAAATTTCGTGATGCGATTTCGCAGCTCTTGAGGATTTGAGCTGTTCCACATTTCGCCAGAGTGTATACGCTGTCATAATCTGGTTAGAAGTCTATTTTCCAACAATTCTACAGTTTAACTCTTTCGTTTACGACCTAAGTTTGAAAGCATGTGAGGTTAGTTGTGTCAGCCATTTTATTTATCGGGGGTGATTGCAGCGACATCTGTGTGTGGACAATTGACAAACAGCAGCTGTATAGTACGTGTGTATGCTTCCCAAACATTAACCCAACATTGGGATTAAATGACATCAAGAAGGGTGTCACTGCAACCCGCACTGGAAAAAGTAAGGCTCCTTCTCCAGGTTTTCCCTGATTTTCCTGGTAGAATGGGAATCCTGGGAACACAAACTGCATTAGAGATTTCTCTCTGCAGCTTTAGTGGGTCACTTTCAGTTTCTGGACCTGCGTGTATCGTTCCTTGTTTGCTAGTGATCCATCACAGATGACAACGTGTCATCCGGCTGGAGACAAAGGCCATCACCGTGGTAACTAGTGCTTCCCTTTAGTCCGTGGTACTATCTGTTAATGGTGTTACACTTATCTCGGTCGGATGCAACGGCTCCCTAGTAAACACGAGATGTTGAACCAATGTTGGTCCGACGTCATAGACGGCGGGCCAGCATTAAACCAACATTGGGTTAAATGTTTCGTGTTTGCTGTGAATTCGCTTCGGCTGGTCCGGGGCAGATGGTTACCATCATTGTTGCGCATAAATATGCAGTTCTAGTAACTGTTCAAAGGGGTATGCAGTGTTGTTAAACGTTGAACAACGACCACACATTGATATATTGGAGATGAATTCTGCTGTCAGGTAAAGGGTAGTTTCAGTCAGGGTACATACACACTCAAATATCAGTCAATATGGCACATTTGCTATTGCTTTAATAATTCAAAGTGAGATAGCATCACAAAATATCAATCAGGCACAAAGAAAAAGTTTATACTGCAAACATTATTAAAATCGCTTATTTTAAACTCGTTTTTTATGTCTTATTATGATGGCAATATTACCACTCCCACGTGAACTAAACCAATCTATCAGTAGTGTTTACAAATTATATGGGTTCTGGATGTGTACTATATATTAGAATCATGTATCATGCATGTATTTACTCCAATAATACAAACAATTACAGCAATTTCAAAACAACGTTATTGTGTCATTGTAACAACCCCACAACAGTTGTGGGATTTTTATTGTAAAACTCTAAATACCACATCTTTATCATCTAATTTAATATATGAAAAAGATGCATTATTTTATGTTTATATAACTGTGAAAATGTGTTTATGAAGAATGCATAATAAGAATTGTATTCAGATCTGAGGAACTTGAAAAGTTGTTTTCACTTTAAGTTCCTTGTGCTGGCTTTCAGTCCAACAAATGACCTCTTCGAATGCGTGGTCTGAATTTATATGTATTCATATGCCCAATGTGTATCTAAGTGCATAAAACTACCATACTTCTCTATTGTTTATCATCTTTATTTCATATGCAATGTTTAGGTGAATATTGGTCGTGATTTCTTTGTGCGCATGGTATTTAATATGTTTATATTATAATAACTGCCGTTTGTAAAAGTATTCCATTAGTTCTTTGAAATGGTATCACCAAAATTAATGATGCTCACACACCATAAGCATGACTATTTAAACAATATTTCACTAACTTCATACAAGAAAAACATTTTTGGTACAATGACCTTGACGGGAAGTGACCTTCTTCAACTTGTGGACATTCCAACTGATAACTGTAACCTGGTGTATATTATCAAGTAAATAGGCGACCTTACGTGTGTTTAAGAAAATCTTATGCTCGCTTGGAAGTCAGCACCAAGACATAACAATATATGATTCGCATCGTCATGAAAGACGTCACGATATCCAATATGCCATTATCAATATTTTATGTTTTTTTGTGTCGATTATCCTGGAACTGTGGTAGTTTGAAATAATTAAATGTCACTGGATTAGTTTTCGGCATTAATGAGGAAACTGTGTATCTAGACCACTTGCAATAAGAATCAGCATAAAAACACTTTCTATAAAATTTCAAGTTGAACGTTCTTACCTGTCTATGGTGATAACTTTGAAGAGGTCTTCAGAGGAAGCCATTTAGAGTTTTAGAAAAACTACTAAGCGACTAAACGTCCCTGTAGATTTGTCATGGGTGCTATCTGGTAATGGTCTTACAGTTGTCAAGAGAAAAATAAAAAAGCGAACAGTGTAGGGAATCAACATAGACTGAATGCTGAGTCAATTAGGTCATTGCTGTATGTTACAACCACCATGCAATAATGAATTATTTACTGTACTCTTTCATTTTTCCCGTACTATACCGGTATGATATTCATGATATTATACATCTAAATGTATTGTGCTATTATGTTGGCAGTTCACTCACACTTGAATATGCTTACGTTATTCCGTAATCTCTACTGTGCTTTGAAAAATACACTCTTTGCATACGTGTATAATAAGTAGGTACTGCATTTTGGCTATGCGCAGAAGTACCGGTTAAATGATTGTTGTCTTATAGAAGCCATGGAAGAAAGCACAAAGGTGCACAAAGAAAAGCTGAGCGGAATTAGGACGTTCCTGACATCTATGTTCTTGATTAGTGATGCCCAAGAAATGTAAAAGAGGACAGTATTATTATGAGCATCACTTCCACCGGTCACCCAGGTTGACATAATAACAAAACAATATTTACCCCACAAATATGTTATTTGAAATATAATGCTTAAGATATGATCATAAGCGACTGCGGTGTGATTGGCTCTTCACCACTAACCAATGTTGTTTTAATGTTGGCCCAGCGTCTGCGACGCTGGCCCAACATTAAAACGACAATGCTAAAACAATATTTGCGGATGTGTATCAAGTGATTTACAGTCATTTTACAGTCAGTTATTAATTGTTATGACCACGGTTAATAAACAATCTTTATTAGTCTAGTCGAAAAATAGGGTTCCCGTGCACCCTCGGATATATACTTCTAATTTGTGTATCTAGCTTGGAAAAAAACGTAAAGAACGATTAGCTATGTTAACAAGCTAAAAAAATGTCCCACGTGCCATTTTTATGCAAATTTGTGCCACCATTACCTAAAAATGTATATTTAGTTATAGCTCAGTTAATATCACAGATAACGGCACAATAAGGGTGTCTACATCAATGTTTTGAGGGTCAAAGAGTCACTTGGCGTGTTTAAAAATAATTAGGTGTTTACACCCTTATTTTGAAGCTCAAAGAAGAAAAGGAAACTATTGTTAGAGAAACTAGCGCCACCATTACCGAAAAATGTATATCTATTTATAGCCGGGCAATATTACAGATCACGGCACAAAAAAGGTGTCAACACCCATGTTTTGAGGGTCACTGAAGACAGTAAAACCATTTTTGAAGTGATCTTTTGTGTTGCAGAAAAACTAGTGTGCAAATTAGTGCCGCCATTGCTGAAAAATTGATCGCACTTCATATGTCGCTCCATAGAGATATCCTTGATAACTGAACAGTTACAAATATCTACCTCTAGGTTCTGAGGGTTAGTAAATACAATTAAAATATCATAAGATTAGTATAATAAGTTTGAAAAACACAGCATTATATGTCTATCGTAGTTTTGTGCTTGATGTTCAAACCAGCCTTGGTATGCTAATTGAACTGGCCTAAGCTACATGTATGACATGGATGGATAGGATTTTTTTTAAAAGGTTTGTCAAGCTTATCACATCCAAAAAATAAAGCTTAGGCCGTAATAGTCTATTATTTCAATTTAATGGTATGTGTGATCTGGTCTAGACTAGACTAGAGTTAGTATAGACAGCACGTACTTCCTTCTACATAGTGGGGAGCCTAGGCTGAAGGCGTGATCGCAACCAATACAAAAGTGATTTTGGCTACTAAAGAAGTAATAACAGCCTCTTAAAAAATATCTCAGCCACTGCAAAGTTTATTTTGGTCAATTACAAATTGATGTCAACCAATGAAAAAAGGATGTCTGTCACTACAACAAGATGTCGACCATACAAAAAGTGATCTCAGTCACTACAAAAGGATCTTGACCACTGAAGAAGTGATTACAACCACTTTAAAAGTTATCTCACCCACTACAGAATTGATTTTGGCCAATTAAAAAGTGATCACAGCCTCTTTAATACTCCTTAAAATGATTTCAACCACTACAAATGTGATCACAGTCACTTTAAAGTTATCTCGGCCAATTCAAAAGTGATCATTGCCACTTTAAAAGTTATCTCATTACTAAGAAACTGATGTCAGCCAACAAAAAAGTGATCTCGGTCACAACAATGTGATATTTACCACTGACGAAATGATCACAGGCTCTTCAAGAGTGGTCTTATACACTACAAAAGGTATCTTGGCCACAGAAAAAGTGACCACAGTCGCTTTAAAAATTATGTCAGCCACTATATAAGTGATCTTAGCCACTAAAAATTATCTCAACCAAAGGTGATTTTGGCCACACACAAACTGATGTCAGCCACTGAAAAAGTTATCTCTGTCACTACAAAAGTGATCTTAGCCACTAAAGAAGTAATCACAGCCTCCTTAAAAAGTCTCTCAGTCACCACAAAGGTGGTCTTTGTCACTGACAAACTGATTTCAGCCACTGAAAAAGTGATCGCAAAACAAAAGTGATTAATTATTTTTTAGCTATGATAAGCTTAAAGGGCCATGCCCAAGTGACCAAATCTTGAAAAGTTTCAAAGCTTAAATTTGTGCTATTTAGGCTTATATCGTCGTAAATCTATATTATCTTCTCCACCCATCATTTGAAAGAAATATTTAGGCTACCTGATAAGTTTGTATTTTGGAATGTTCATACAATTTCAGACAACCATAATATAACATGGACCATGGACCATTCCACCTGCCCACTGAGGCTCTAGATGAAGGGTCCGATGTTGATTTGTTTTCTTTTAAAGTGTCAACAATAAGGAAAATCCCTTTCTTTTTGTCACTACACTAGCCACCAACATCCTCTGGATATTGCCGTCGTATTTTTGCGAAGTTCACTATTCCCCGCAAAGATTTAGAACATGTGACATAAGATCACGAGTGATTCGGAATGGCGGTTCATGAGAAAAAAATAAAATGGCCGCAATTTTTATGAAAATCACTGTTACCAAAACCTTCTCATTTCGTAGTCAGGCGGTCATTGCCCACATACACAATTACTTGTGATTCGGACTAGCGGTTCTGTATATCTCGCGTTCACGACGGCTATCAGTATCTACTAAACACATACATGCATCCAGAAAATGCATAATAAATAGAACGTCGACATGTATCCTAAGAAAGTATGAAATAGATTAATTGCACCGTTTGAAATCTATGCAGAATACAAAATAAAACACGTACCAAACACGTATTTCAACCCCGGCCATCAACAATCCAGTGTGTACGCCAATTAGAAACAACAGGACTGTAGTGTTATTCAATAAATTATGAATTCGACTACACAGCCGGCTAAGAAAGGAAATTATCATGCACCGCTGTTTATATGAAAAGACGGTCGGGATTTTATTATTTGAAATTTAAATTATGACACATTCACAAAAATAGGTTCTCACCAAAGAAAATTTCCGAATTATGCCAACGAAGACGCCGAGAGCTTATAAATAATAGAGTGAATTTGTGAACAGTTCCCATAAAGAATATCTCGTCTGAGGAAAGTGGCTGGCACGAAAACAGACAATGTAATTCCTTTGGTTACCTAACAGTGCTCAGTCATGGCGTGTAGAGGAAGTATATGGCCTAGCATGGTAATCTTGGTCTGGAAGGGTGGTGACAGCTAAGCTAATGTACAAACTATGTGGTGCTAATTTTGTTTCTTCGGTTTATTTATTTCTCGTCGATGCCGCATTGAAGCTCTAAGGCTAACTCACTAGTGAACACATGGAAATAAACATGTGATGCTGCTATGTGAAGTAAAGGTGGGTCAGATTTAACATAGACTTCATGTGTGCAAAAACGTTTAAAAAGGTAAGAAATGAAGCCAATATTGTGTCGTCAATTATTCGCGAATTGGCTTTTCAAACTGGGTCGCCTTTTGACCATGTTGGCCAACCATTTATACGACGAGACAGATATGCTGATGACAATATCCCTCGCCCTTCTTCATGGGCGGGTCGGAAAAACAATAGCATCTCGGGACTGGTGAACGACATTTTATACCTTGGGCTTAGCTATATTTAGGGAGATAATGATTTTTTACACTACTTCACAGATGAGGTTCTGTGGAACAAAGCATGTCACCATGTGATTGCGAGCTGATGACAGGGAGAAGATTGTGAGAAGACGCTGAATGACAGAGCATCACATTACCCCCGTTACTGATGTACAAATATGCTGTCGTGTGAAGTCAAAAGGCAGTGTCTGCTTAATTTAAAAGTGAGCAGATACTTCCTTTTAGCTTGACAGAGAAGTATGAGTCACATACGTTTAGTATCACCTCCATGATTCCACTTTTTTTGGGGGTGTGTGAGAAACATCCTCTTCTGTGTTTTTTTTTGTTAATATCTTTCTAGCAAAAGTGAAATATTATGATTGAAACCAAATGCACAGTTTAAATATTGAAAACTTAGCGGGTTCTTCTTGTTATCGTGTTATTGATCTGGATAGCTTACAATAGTAATATATATAAATTTGAACAAATTATACACGCCTCACTTCTTTAGTTCTTTCTGTGGTTGGAGTGACATATTTACAGCTTCTGACTGTAAAGTTTGTGTATTGGTTGTGATGTTCTGGGTGTAAATCTGATTTTCAGCCGAATGACAATCCCAATAACCACAAGACGTTGAAGCAATGCTGGTTTAACGTGGGTCCAACATCGTAGACGGTTAAGCAACGGTAAACCAACATTAATTCAACGTCCTGCTGGGATGGTTATGCCGCGTAGATGACACGGTATAGACGTTCACCACTAACATTCGACATTAAATTATCTAACAATGAAATAATACCGGCGGACACATTGAGCCTATAACCTGATTGTTGTACGTACACGTAAGGTCTACATATAAGTGAGAAAAAACACCTTTACACATCATCATAAATCTACGATTTAGTTCCATGTAGTAGGCCTAATAATATAATAGTTTGTTCTTCATAAACATTTCAATTATTTATTGCCGGTGACACATTATTGGTCTGATTAAAATTACATTGTCTTCTTCATTTGTTCAACACTTTAATGCCGGACCCTCCTGTTGTATTTTACTGTTGACACGTGTGTTAGGATAGGCCTATAAGTTCCGGGTGCTGAAATTGTAAGCACGCTAAGAGGATCAGAGAAGGATTACTGTCTACCTCATTTCTTAGCTGTTGATATTATAAAAAGACGCGAGATTTGGGGGTCGTGTTCCAGAAGAACGGGGGCCTGGTGCAGTGGTTAAAGCTGCCTGCTTGGCAAGTCGGAGATCGCGGGTTCGAACCCCACTCTGGTCTTCAAGTTTCAAAGACCAAAGTGTTTCTTCCCGCTCACTTGTAAAGATTCAATATTGTGGGGAGCATCCGTGACCGAAAGGTAGCGTGCTCGGATTCAGACAGAATTTCGAATCCTATGTCGGAGGGCAGTGTCATCTCACCATCCTCAGGAGGTTGTCCTGGCCCAGTTTAGCCTATATGTGCACAGAGGTGGCCTCAAACCACATTCATTTCATTTCATTTCATTTCGTGTTCCAGAACTCTTTGCCACTCTTTGCTACTCATAGAAGGTTGTGCAGTTTTTAATGTCACCTCTCCAGTCACGGGAACAGTATTAGACACATACATGACTTTAAACCAAGACGTTCTAGCTTTTCTGGGTTATTAATGATTGATCCTGATGAACGTGTGATGTTAAAAGATGAAGTGAAACTAAGTGTGCGAATATTATCTGCTACATTTCAAACGCGTCAATGTGGATAATAACATATCGCTTGTACTAATGTTTCGCCGGTTTGTCTAAAGATTGTTAAAATAGTTTGTGAGTGTATATAATCAGATAATTATATTAGGTGTAACTATTTCATTTTTTTCATAAAAATGAAGAACAATTCAGCTTTAGCATGGTTTATGCCACTTTATTTTGTGGACGTCAAGTATTATGCTAGTATAGGTAAACTATTAATTTTAATACCAAATGTACGAGGTCAAGTACTAGAGTATATCAAAATTATGACTAAAAAACACATTTATTTATATACGATACAATACGATACGATTCGGTTCTTCTATTGTGCCTAGCTCTTTCGGGACTCGAGCTCAAAAGATCTGCGTAACCGGTAAATGGTAGAGAGAGAAATATGCAGGATTTATGTGCAGAGAATATCTATGAATATCAGCATTATGTAGGACGTCTATCTGTGACAGGAAGACCCTCCCAGCAAATACACGTCTTCGACATTGGTCCAACATTGTATAAATGTTGTACAAATGTTCTGTGTTTGCTGGGCTGTGCCTCCAGTCATGGCAGTATGCGCCCATGAGGTCGGATCTATGTGAAATTATTATTATTATTTTTCTAATAAATAAGCTGCTGGAAACAGTTCTTGGTTTGACATTTGTGGCATAATTAGAAAAGCATAGCGGATTTCTAACGAGCATCTCCCAACATATATAACGAGTAACATGCACATGCAGGTACACAAATAACGACATTTTAGTAATTAGGCTCTCATACAATATGACACTCACTTATTACTTTCTAATGATTCCAGGTTGGTTATCATGCTACATAATTATACATAATAATTATTGTGAACGTCATCATAAGGCATACCAAGTGAGATACAACTGATGACGCTAATTGACTGCCAAAAGAGCCAATAATATTGACTCATCGTCTGCCATATTAACGGTAAAAAATATATCTTCATATATATTAGTATAAAAAAGATATTCGAGTGCGTATTAATTTGTCATAGACGTGTGGCATTATTGGCTTCGTGGTGGGTTTTACCATTGTCCGCATGTTTAACAAGAGCCCAGCCGGCCCCCATAATCAGGGTGCATCCTTCCCTGACGGACTCTCACTTTTTATTCTACTACATTGGTCTAGCTACAGTGTATCTAGCACAGTTTGCCATGTATATTACCTATGTTGAAGTCAATGATGGCTGCATGTCGGCCATTTTAAATTTGATAAAATTTACATTTTTCAGGGCATATCCCTCCATTAAACGCTGTGAAACCACTCATTAGAATTATCAAGCTGTCTGTCGTGGTTTTTCAGATGTTACGCATACAACTGCACATTGTGTTCTTATAGTAATGGTCTAGCTATCTGGTACGATTTGCTAGATATCGGGCATATTAAAATTAATAATGGCCGACAGTCAGACATTTTGAAAAATGTCCAAATAACATGAGAGTGTGGTCCTTAAGAAAGAGTGACTGCGGCGGCGTCAATCAAGCAAACGCTAAAAGCCTCCCCCGGTAGGGGGTGCGTTATAATGCCAAACAAAATTATAAAACATTTTGTGGTAGAGGTTTATCAAATAATGAATTTGAAGCTGAAAATTAAGTTAGCAATTCTAGCTTCAAATTACGAAAATAGTCTAGATCAATTCAGGACAGGGCCCCTATTCCCCATCTGGACCAATCCGAAGCCTAAGATATATCGTGACTTGTACGGGATATAATTCCATAGAATGTAGGATAAAGTCATACTATCTTTCTCTTAGTTGTTGAGCAAAACAAAAAAGACACTCATTGTACGACCCTCAAAAATACCACTGACTGATGCAGGATAAAAACAATAAAAGCCTGATCACGATGATATTAACTTACTCATTCCTGTTAGCCATGCTAGCTTCAGTTAGTAAATGTAGGCATCATGAACAATTTTAGCTAATAATAATAGTGCTACACACCTTAATACACATCACGATGTATGTAAAATATAGAGATTGTAGGTTTTAATTCAAGTGAGAAGTAGATGAAGTAGATGATGGGATGTGTACGTGGTGCCAGAATAGTACTTATGTCAGACATAAATTCATATAGCTTCCACGATTGACTATTACGATATGAAGCCAGAAGCTTTGAACATATTCAGAGATGAATTTATCACCGACATCGTTCGTTTCCCGTCGGTTTGGAATGCTGTGCAAAATCAAAAGACAGTTACTGCAGTATGATGAATGTGTGTTGTCGCAGCCAGGATATTTTTTAGTGTTGGGCGACACCAGGCGGGAGAATACGACGCCAGGTGGGCGTCACGAGATAACCAGGCGTCAGTCATATTGTCACCTTGAGATGACTGATGCTCCATCACACCAGAAGTATATCATTTGTCCAATACGCGGGTTCCGGCCTAATCATGATGAAATGTTAAGCCTTTACCTGCTAGAGGCTCATGATGATATACGTCATAGGACAGGCTTTGTTAAAAAAAACGTCATTAAACCATACAGCTCACCAAAGTCATCATGTTCTGGGCGCTCGTCTTGATAAAAAAATCACTTTTATTAAACTGGGGAATTATCACTGTGAAGTAGAATAATATTGATAAAAATGTGTCAACGTTTATCTACCATGAAATAAGAGGGTCACAGTCATTGAGCCTATACCTTGATCGCTGTATGTACACATGTGAGAAGTATCAGTTATGTTAGCATATGTCATTATAAAATGACGTTTTGATTTTATGTAATTTATAATATTCCTTATTTCAAACAAATCTCAATAAATGTCTTTTTGTTGTAGTTGTTAACATTTGTCATGTTCTCAGGGCTGAAATAGCTACAACCTGAGAGGATCATAGAAGGCTTACTGTCTACTTCAGACGGGCTTCAGACACAACAGCGTCTAACCTTTCTGAAAGGTATTTTCTGAGTGATAAATCCTGGTGGACGTGTGATGTGATAGGATAAGTGTGAGAAATCCTCCAGGTCTCAGCCAATAAATAAATGTGGAGCAGCTCTCGTTGTGATTTCCCCTAATATGCCACGAATGTATGTATATTACTACACTTTGTCCGCAGTATCCTCGGTTACATGTAACTGATGTGTGTGATGTATATTATTATGTTATTTATTGGATTGACACGCACGACACATTTGTTGTTAGGGCACGATATATTGTTTTAAGAACCATCAAGATGTACGAAAAATGACATATACAAATTATATTAGTTCTTTAGTAATTTCATCATTCTAACTATATAATATAGACTTGCCTACATCATGCATACATGTAGTTTGCCTAATTTCAAGCGGTGCGTCCCAATTTCTGATGATCTATTCATCCAGTTACATTTGGCCTTGCATTATTTTAAACATGATGAAGGACTGCGATCAGAATGAATTAAGCTTGTGGTCCAAAGTACATATGGCCGCTCACATTATCAGGATTACAGCCGGCACATCAGCATGTGAAGTGAGGTGACTGCAAGGATCATCAGTAGGCTAGTAAAGATAAGTACAGCGAACACGAGACGTTGAACCAATGTTGATTTATTGTTGGGCCGGCGTCGTAGACGATGGCCAAACATTGAGTAAACAGGATGCCTCGACAACGTGAAGATGTCGCATCTTTCTTTCACAAACTGGACACCCAGCAGTTAGATAGAATGATCTCGCCCTCCACTATGTTTCCGGTTAGAACGCAGCTTGTATCTAGATACTCGCATTATCACAAATGGTTAAAATGGATGTGTTTTTAAAATACTCTCACATTATACATAACTGACGGAATGTTACAAAATCAGCTGAGTGGATGCATAAAGGTTCACTAAGCTAGGTAAACCCAATGAAAATGTATTTCAGGCGCTAATAGGGGTAAATCGATCGCGTGTCGCCGGCGACACGCCATCTTACGGTTCAGATATATCATAGACCTGTTCTAATTCTGTGGATATATGGAATGCTTGCTAATCCGTAATACGTTGTGGAGGGTGTCGTTTGCCAACTACCAGCTGTGGACCAAAGCCGGACTGAGAATGCAGGGATACCGTAGCGTGTTTGCTTCCGAGGTTTTAACGTCAAATCATTGCTCAGTCCAGACTTGACAGAATAAATCGTGACCCACCGCCAGCCCCGAGGCGATATTGTAGCCCGGGAATGTACACAAAGGCCAACCGGGCTTGAGCTCTGCTAGATTTGGAACGTCATCCTGGTGTGTCACAGTGGTGAAGTGTGTTGAATCAAGGAAACAATTATCTGATTCTATTTTCTTGGTTTAATAAAGCTTGATAAATGAACAGAACTGACAGTGGTGGACAATAGTAGCTAAAGCAATCAGAGGAAGATTGGAAGTTTGTTGTCCGAAGAAGTGAATTGATATACATGTACTATCCCAGTGAACACAACACATTTGTATAACATTTGTACAATGTTATACAAATGTTTTGTGTTTGCTGGAATGTCTCATGACTTGTACACTAGGCTATATCAGATATTAGATACCTATTTTTAATATGTTTTGCCAATTATTTAAAATCATTATTTTTTTAAATGAACAAATCGTCATTTTATTCATTCCGATAAAAAAATGTCCACGTGAATGGGACAGACAGACAGATATATTCAGGATCAATGTGCAGAGAATGTCTATGAATATCATCATTATGTAGGACGTCTATCTGTGGCAGGAAGGCCCTGTTCACTTAATACTGGCCTTCAGTCATGACGGGATGCACCCTGGGGGACATATTCTCATCAAGCTGACAGTGACCTATATTATCGTGCCGGTAACAAATTGGATTACACCTTTAAAACAGTACCTTTTAAAGAATGTTTACGATTTTACAATAATTTACAATATAACCTTGCTAAATGTCGTCTCTGCACTTATGTTTTACCAACAAGCACTACTAATATCCTGTTCGCTTCGCAGCGATCTTAAAATAGTTTAGTGATCCGGTTTATTTCGGTTTGCCCGAAGCAAACGCCATGATTTGATAGCAGTACAGTTGCCTCTCTCAACCTGGAAAGGTTGGTAAGGCGGTTTGTACCGCCTATCTAAAAATACTTTGGGCCAAAAATCGAGCTGTTTTGACAATCCGGTTCGAAATCCAAACTACCAAACCTTCATGCAGGAAGTTTTGGTGGTTTGGTCAATCTGGTTCTCTGGATTGGTAAACCGGTTTTAAGATTGGTGCGAATCAAACGGGGCCTAAGTAAGTAGGCCTCACTGGCATAATTGAAAAAAAACACTACAGCAGTCTGTAGAAAAATACCATAAATATACCCACAATAACCAGGACAGTGTATGGATATGCATGACATCGGCTTGGAAACTTGATGTCGGATGAAAAAACTTATTCTATACATTTTAGGATGAAGAGATGGAAATATAAATGTTGATGATATATTTACATGTAAAAAGAACTGAATCAGCTAGTTTTTAAAAATTAAAGCCACCAATAGCCATAGGCCTACATCTGTAGCATTAAAAACGTCGATGACTGTGTGAGCATAATTAAACCAGTCTAATTAGAGGCTAATAAGAATAGTAGTTAAATATAGTGTTTTAATGATAAAGCGTGTTCGTGATTGATCACAATATCATAATACCACCCCCCCCCCCATCCCTCAGAGGCCTAAATGTATTTGTTTACAATTCACAACTTGCTCATGCATGTCGCTCACGCTCATGCCCAACATTGAACCGGCATTGGGTTGGTGTATCGTATGTTCGCGGTGGATCGTGTCCACACGGTACCCAAACAAAACTGAATGTGGAAAGTTTTGCTGTTATTTGTGCATACGAAGTACCTGCTAATAACATTATTATGTCTTCCTTGGAGTGATTACTAGAGGCATGTGCCATTTTCCAACTAATCTAGTAGACTACTAGTACACAATATGATTGTTATTCATGGTTCCAAGATCCATGTGATCAAGATCTGTTGAAGGGAGGTCGAAACGTCGCAATCGTTTTGAAGAATCACTTTCTACTTTAATCTGGCAGTGATAAGGGTATGATATAATAATTCTAGATTTTCGACGCAAATGACTATATATACTGTTTCTTACCGGTACTTGCAATAGATTAAATCAGTGCACAAAGTAAATTGAGTATGATGTGCAAATATGACAAGAGGTTAGAATGATCAAACATTGGTTTTTGAAATATATTCTCCTTCACCACCTGGTAAGTATGTTTTTTTTTGCATTTATGCTGAAACTGTCGACGTTGTGTCATAAGATGCCTAGTGTCAAGATTTGTATTGCTGGATCAAACGTATGTTATGTAGAGCCAGTCAGAGAAAGCCGGCATGTAGACATTGAAAACAATAAGATGATCTTACATGTTTAATGATATATCATTGAAAGATATGATTTTCTTACTGAAACGAGCTCCAGAGTTTTTTTTATATTTTGTGTTTCAGTCAAGATCCCCCCCTCCCCCTCTCGTCCTCTCCACTAATGGTAACTGAAGTAATAGTATTTTCATTACCATTTCACGTGTTTTGACCACGTGTATCTTTTGTCCTGACCATGTGGTTTACACTGTCAAGGTCACAAGTTATGTCAGACAATTCCTTATTGAGCGGATAAAAATCAGGTCAAAATATTCCTAATGCCACACCTTCTACAGTGTAACCAAATGCCATTCACTACCATTGCCGTGATGGAGAGGGTCCGATTTTCATTTTCATTATACGCTTAATAGTGGTTGGGTTAAGTGACATTTGACTTCAAATCATGATTCAAATATGTCTTTGGTATGGACTTAGGCTCATGTAAACATATCTATCCAAAGACACAAGTTAGATCGGAACTCATATTCAAAATATAAACATTTGTCACAATGGCTGCCAAAAAACATGCATCTTTGCTTCTGTTGTAGATACAGTTATGATTTTGTGTGTCCACAAGTACATTTGTGAGGTTAAGGATCACCTAAATCTGGATCCTGATCATTTCATTGGAGTTCACGGCATGCTATTATCGCTTGGGCGGGGGACCTAGGGTGGTGGTTAGCACCGCTGCCTTTCACGCCAGAGTTCGGGGTTCGGTTCCCGGTCTCGGCGGTTTGAAAGAAACAAAAAATTGCTTCTTCCCCATCCACTTGTGAAAGTCAGTATTGTGGGGAGCCTCCGTGACCAAGAGGTAGCGTGCTCGGCCTCAGACCGCCAGGGCTCGAATTTCGAATCCTGTGTCTGGAGGACAGTGTCATCTTAATCACCTCACCATCCTCAGGAGGTTCTCCTGGCCCAGTTTAGCCTCTATGTGCACAAAGGTGGCCTAAAGCCCGATTCATTTTCATTTTCATTATCGCTTGTCTTCCGACAAGCGGCTGTTAGAGCAAGTCCAGGGATTCCCATCTGCACACGTTTTGAGCCCTTTATCGTATGAATGAAGAAAAACATGGTGAATAAAACTAAAAATTAATCAATAATGAGCAAATATTAATGGTATTTTAAAGGACCCCTTGGGATGAGACTCATTTGGGATTTTTGTTTTGTATGAAACAGTATATGCCGAACATCATGGTTTCATTTTAATTATTTTAATTTTCAAATTAAAAAAACAAACATATTTTATCAATATTTATAAGAACCCAGGGAAAGTCCAAACATGTAAGCACAGCATTGGGTGCCGTCGGCCTAGCGCTGGGCAGACAATCAGATTACCCCCCCCCCCCCCCGCGTGTCCTCACTATAAGATAGCCAATAAGGGCAGTACACAACTTGGTAATAAAACTAGTTTGGTCTTATTCAGTGCTTTAAAAAAAAATCGACTGTATTTTTAGTTAAGATCAGTAGGCTATATATGAATTACATTTTCAACATTGACATGTCAACATAAGCAGTTGCTTTAAGGTTTTAGATACTTGAACTCCCAATGAATAGCTACCGGGTACATTTGATTGTAGACGTCATAAACACAACATCTATAAATAAACCCTATGATGATTTAGTTTTTCTATTTTCCCAATATTTGTCCGATCTATGTGTTTTAGATTGGTAAATTAATAACCATAGCTCATGTTTTATTTTCTCAAGAGAGGTAATGATAAAAACATTAAACCCGTCGGCATTTCAAAGCGTAATTGTGACATAAATGAAAGTCTCTATCATGTTTATGCACGTTGCAAAGATATACAATACAACAAAAGGCAGCTAAAATAATTAGATGACCTAATCATGAGCTACCTGTAGTCGAAACAAAAATCCATTACTTTCATTAATAGCCTAGATCTTTCTTTACAGTAATAACTTGTGATGCTGATATGTTTTTCACTCATGCTCATTATTAATACATCATTCATTTCTGAAGACATAGACCTGGGAAATTAGCCAGCAGCTAATATTCAAAATCGTGTGGCAACAATATAAACATAGGCCATCGGAGATGGGAATAGCCCTCAGCGCCAAATAATTGTATTGAAAAATGCAAGAGAAACCAGCGACTCATTCACAGTACTGTTAATACAAGGCAAAACTCAATTAATAGTGACTTATCGTCTGCCATATTAACGATGAAAATAAATCTTCATATATATATACTAGTATAAAAATGGTATTTGAGTGCGTATTAATATGTCATAGACGTGTTGCATAATTGGCTTCGTGGTGGATTTTAACATTGTCCGCATGTTTACCAAGAGCCCAGCCGGCCACCATAATCAGGGTGCATTCTTCCCTGAACTCTCACATTTTGTTCTACTGTAATAGTCTAGCTATCAAGCACAGTTTGCCATGTCTATTACATATGTTGAAGTCAATGATGGCTGCAAGTCGGCCATTTTTAGTTTGATAAAATTGTCATTTTGCAGGGCATACCCTCCCTGAAACACTGTACTGTGAAACCACGCATTTTTTATAGTAATCGTCAAGCTGTCTGGCTTGGTTTTCCAGATGCTACGCATATAACTGCGCATTTTGTTTTTATGGTAATGATCTAGCTATCTGGTACGGTTTGCCAGATGTTGGGCATATTAAAATTAATAATGGCCGAAAGTCAGACATTTTGAATGTGATCGAGTTTAACTTTTTCAGGCCATGTCTATCCCCTGAAACCGTAGTTTTTGTTTTATGGTAATGGTCTAGCAATTTTGCACTGTTTGCCAGGTACCATGCATAATATAGTTATTAATGGTCGATAATCGGTCATTTTGAATTTTATTGAGTAGATTTTTTTCAATTGGCTGATATTCAGCCTTTTAAAATTCGATGGAGCTGAAATTTTCCAGGGCATGTCTGTATCTGAAACCGCACATTTTGTTTCATAGCAATGGTCTAGCTATCTGGCACGGTTCTCCAGATATCACTCCTGTTAAAGTCAATAATGCCTGTACGTCATGACTGTCAGTCGGTGAAATTTTTCATAGCATATTTCTACCTGAAACCGCACATTTTGTTTTACAGTAATAGGTGTAGCCATCTGGGATAAATAAAGCTAGAATTAAGCCACACAAAACGTACATCTACACCTACTGACGGGTGTGTGTGTGCGATGTGAAATAAATTCATCTATGGGTTTCCGAGATCCGCTCCGGAAACGAAAATGCGAACAGACGGACTGCAAGACGGACGGAATCTGGAGTGGCGCCAAAATGTCGATAAGATAAAATTCTGGTATAAAGTGATGAAAGACGTTTTTCCAGATATCGATGACAGGGGAGGGGCACTATCGGTGACTGCAAGTACCGTATTTTTTATGTAGGCGTAAACGCCCTAAGATTAAGGGAGTAGCTTGTTGTCCTGTCTCAGGTTTGTGAAATCAGCCGTGACCAGTGATTTGTTTTGTTCAGCTTTTTTAGCGTTAATTAGCTCAGGCACCGTATACTGGTATAGACACAACAGTTGTATAAGTGTTAAGTCAAAACGCAACGAGTTAAGACACAGAAATATTTAGCCAATTGCTCTTTTTTACAACTTAGCTGTCAATATTCTGCGTGTGTAAGATCACAGCAAGGAGGAACAAATAAATTAGTTGTGCCTGTTTAAAAATTCTAATGGTTACACTAATCCACTAATCGCTTTTCAAAAACTGTTGATACTTAAACTGTCAAGTGGTGTGAAGTTCGCGAGATTTCTCTGGAGCTTATCAATTAGACCAGTGTGACAGGAATGCCTCGCATCCACTCCCACTGCCCTGCGAAATATGATTAAATCGAACCAAGCTTATATACCCATCAAAATAAAATAGTAGTAGGCCTAAGTTACTATTATTTATTTTTATTTTATTAGTAACTGAGAAAAAATGAAAAACAATTTGGATTTTTTTTTAATAATCTCTGTGATTTATGACATGTATTCAAAATGTATTCAAAAAGTATTCATGAATACAGGGCTTTTTCAAAAGTATTTGAATACAATACGAATACTTGTATTCATAATTTTTTATGAATACTGAATACACATGAATACCCAAAAAATGTAATCGAATACAGATGAATACGAATACTGAATACGAATACCCCATGTCTGCAGCTCATCATGGTGATCATGTTTAAAGCTTTCGTCTTGATGAAATATTTATTTTTTATTAAATTAGCAGATTATCGAGGTGGAAATATCGCTGAATATAGAATTCCATTGATAACAATTTTTCAACGTGTATCTACCATGAGATAAGAGAGTCCCAGACATTAAGCCTATCGTGATCGTTGTACGTACACATGTGAGAAGTATCAGTTTTCTTAGCACATCATTATTTAAAGCTACGCGTTGATTTTATGTAATTTATAATATTTCGCAATTCATATAAATTTCAATTAAATAATACATGTATAATAATTATTCAATGCTAGGTCTTTTAGTTGCACATAGTTGTTGTTAACATTTGTTTGTCATGTTCTCAGTGCTGAAATTGTTACACTCCGAGAGGATCAGAGAAGGCTTACTGTCTGCTTCACGAATCATAAAAAGACGTAATTATGGAAATTCTAGAACACACCTTATATAAATGTATACTATTCATATTGACAATGTACGTTTTATACGCGCTATTCATAAAAAATCGAAACTACATTGGGCAACTATGGCATGGCTTATTTTTCGGTGACACCGTTCCTGGTGTGGAACCACAGTAAAACACATAGGCCCTATATGACTTTGAACCAAAAACGTCTAGCTTTACTGTAAGGTAGGCTACCTTTCCAAGTGATACATCTTAGTGGACGTATAGACCAGCAGCCCACAACTTTTATTGACACAAAAAGTGCCAAAGCTAGGGATGTTTTTTTTTGAAGGTTTATTATATGAGGATTGCAAAAATGTTTTGCTGGCATGCCGCAGCTGCTGTTTTATGTACCTATGACGCAATTCAAAATGGCCGCCACGCGTTTTCGGGGAAAATCTAAGTTTCTCAATATGCCTTCTAAAATCATTAGTAATACGTCAATTTCGGATGAATTTTGATGAGGAACACGTTTATAAGATTAATTTTAAGTTTTGATTAATAATTCGAGTTAAAATTCAAGATGACGGCCATTGGCACACTTAACAGTAAATTATAAGACTATAATTTGGCTTCATACCTAGATACACAGCATGTCTATAAAAGTAATAAAAAGAGATAAGCCTCTAAAACGCGAGGGAAATTAAATGTAACATGATATATGTCTACATAAAGGCATTAGAAAAGTCCCTACATGGGATGGGTTAGGTTCCTGTAAGAACATGCTTCAGCCATGAATTATATTGAAAACCACTGATTATTATTTAAATTCCGTTTTATAGTCTAATCATTAATACCCCAGTGACATTATTATTTTTAGTACAAAAATTAATGCATCCACTTTTGAAGATCTTGGGCTGTGTTATTTAATTTAATTGTTTGGAATGATTGTGTTGACATTGGTAACTAGGAAACGGAGGATTATGTCTTAACATAAATGGTGTGGTAAGATCAAATTTACTTCACAATTTTGTTTCTAAGTGATTAATATTTAAGAATTATGCAATATGATGGATCTAAATATATATAATATAAGTGTTTCTGATTAATCACTCTCTTTATCTAGACTATCGTCACGCTCGAATTTTAGTGTTCCAAAGTAACTTGGAATACGACTAATGCAGAGAATGGTGTAGGCATACTCAGTAAAGCAACAGTGAACAAATGACCTTATTAAGACTTTCAAACCTGTGTTATAAATGTTAATGTAAAGAATAAAAAGCTACAGTGTTATTTTATGTGTTTTCAGATCTGATATTGCCAGCATGGAAACAATTTGTATCTTCTGTAAGAATACATCTCACCTGGGGTTAATCCATTTCCAGCAGGCTACTTGGCAAACGGCAACTAATGCTGCAAGACGCCGTCTATCACTCAAGAATGACAAATTTGGTAGTGTTACTAAAGATATCAGGTCATTGGAAATACCGAAACAACCAGAGAAATTATTGTATCATTCTAAATGTTTCAGTCAGTTCTGTGCTATTAAAAGAGGGAAGGTCGATGACGTAGATCCTTGTGAGCCACCAAGGAAGACTCGTTCAACATATGAATTACCCAGCTCATCTAGGCTAGGCGTTCTTGGAAAACAGTGTTTATTCTGTAAAAAGAAAAGAAAGACTGTGGGAAGGACTGTTGAGGGCCTTCACCAATGTTTGACTAAGGATGGTGCTAATTCTATTATCAGTGCAGCCAAACAGAAAAATGACCCTGACATCCTTGGTATTGGGGAAGATTTAATAGCCAAGGAGGCCAGATATCATAATACATGTCGCCGTGTTTATGTAAGGCAAGACTCTAAGCAGGAAGATGATGTTACTAAGCGAAAGCATCACGATGAAGCTTTTAAAAATGTGACTGGTTTTATCAAGAATGAAATCATAGATAAGAAAACACCAATGATGGTAAATACAATTTTCAACATGTATAAGGAAGAATTTATTGCTGTTGGAGGATCAAAACATGACATTGAAATGTATAGAGTACAGCCCTTTACAATAAAGCTGAAAGAACGATTTGATAATATTGTCATAAATAAACTCTCAAACAAATCCAGAAACTTTATTTTCCCGTCCTCAATGACTTCTGCTGAGGCATGCCTACTACTGAATGGATTTGGTGAATCAATGGAGAAGATCAGATGTACTGCTATGATGCTACGAACAGAAATCCTTAGTATACCATCATCAAACCCACCATCACCCATGTCAGTCCACACACTCAAAACTAGTTCTCCTAAGATACCAGAAATTATCGTTTTGTTCTTCCTCACATTGTTTTCTGGATTAGGCACACTTGATGATCAGGCCAGTGACGTTGTTCAGAGAAAAGCACTTGCTAGTGCATCTGATTCCATGTTCAACTGCACTAGGGGAAGACTCCGTCCTTGGAAGCATAACGAACTGGGACTAGGACTTAGTACACTAACTGGCTCAAAAACAGTGCTAAACATATTGAATCGCTTTGGTCATTGTATTAGCTATGATGACGTGAAGAGGCTTGAAACAGAAATGGCATACTCGTGTTGTGAAGGTGATCGAGAGACACCTGCTGGCCTCAGCTTATGTGACGGCCTATCCACAGGTAATTTTATATAAATATATATCTTCTGCTTGTAAATGATAAAAATAACATACTTGTAATTTTATATTATGTATATGAATAAATTAGTTTTAACAATTTGCAATGTAATCTGCATTTTATACATTTGAATACAATTAATATGTATCATTATCTTCTGTTCCAGCATTAGCTTGGGATAACTACGATGTAAACATGGAAACACCTGATGGCAAAAACACCCTCCATTCCACTGTTGGGATATGCTACCAGAACAAACTACCCGATAATTCACCAGCAGCGCCACTGAATGATAACCAAATTGGAACCATAACTGGACGTTTGCGTAGGAGCTTTGATGGAAAACACAAGGAGATTGATCCATTTAGTACATCATTAAAACGAGCTCAGTTCAAGCTTAAAATATCTGATGTGGAGACAGGGAGATTGAAGCAAAAAAACTTTGACTTTCTGTGGCTTCTTCAGTCCTTTACTGGCAAGCTCCCACTCTTCAATGGCTTTTTCTCACGATTTGTAAGAGATGACCTTCCTCAGACTATGATTGCATACATGGATCCAATATCATTGCCCCCTACGCGAAATGATGTCGTGCGAGAAACCATGGTCCGTTCGTTAAAAGTAGCAGATGAAACAAACCAAAAATACGCCGTTGTAACGTATGATCTCGCTGTTGCACTGAAAGCATATTCCATCCAAGCCTTGCAAGAACCAGCATTTGATAAACTCATTATACTACTTGGCAACTTTCACCTTGAGTTAGCATTCTTTGGGGCATTGGGAACCTACATAGCTGACTCTGGTATTGAATACATACTCACTGAATCAGGTGTATTGGCTGAAGGCTCATTATCTGGGTTTATGAAGGGCAAATTTTATAATAGATGTACCAGAATCCACCAAATCTTAGCTGGTGTCTTAGAACAAGCATTGCTAACAAGGTTTCTAGAATTGTTAACTAATGATGAGAAAACTCTTCTTCTGGGTGTTATGGATAACAGTGATGTCACCGCTGAATATTGTCAAACTGTTGCCAATGAAGAGTTATTCAATGAAATAATGACTAAATATGACACATTTCTTCATAACACTATGGGTGGAGAGTATGGTGATACAGCTGCATACTGGGCAATATATGTATATATTGTTAATAGAATCTACAGAGAACTACAACGTTCAGTAAGGACCAATGATGTCAGTGGTTATATTAACGTTCTTCCAAACGTAATAGACTTATGCTTCGGGTTAAACAGACCCAATTATGCCAGATGGGGTTCGTTATTCCTGCACCGACTACAAGAGATGACCACCGCAGAACAAATGGTATTGGAAAATGGTGCTTTGAACATTAGGCGCACAAGTAAGCCGTACTCTAGATGTGCCATAGATTTGACACTGGAACAAACAGTTAATAGAGATGCTGCCTCACCCATGAGGGGGATTACGGCTTTCAGAAATTCTCACAATGCATTTAGACGGTGGTCTGTCGCACTTACCCAACGTGGTATGGCTCTTTCTGAGCTCAGGGAATCTGCAGGTCTGCCTAAAGGAGAGGAGCCTTCTTCTCAGCTGAGATCTTATCAGATTCGAAAAGACAATGCGGATATGAAAGCTTTATCTGAGACGCTACGTAGAACCTGTAATCCATTTGCTATAGATATCACACCAGAGCTTATAAATGTATCTTCAGGAAAAACAGTCAAGCAACAGACCTCAAAATTTCTCCTTGGGACTTTACAAAGAGGAAAAGACCTCCGATTAAAATTCTCGACAGAATGTTCCATTGAAGGTACCAGATTTCTGAAACCAGTACAAAGGACAAAAATTTTGAACTTCGCATCAGAGAATGTGAAGGCATCCAAGAATTTTTCAAAGAGAGTAGAGGCAGCTGAAGGAGTTAGAGATATATTTGGACGCATCATAGCTGTTGCTGCAAAATCAAGTAATAATCTGGATTTGCGTCACCTCCTTAGCTTTCCTATTACTGAGGTGCCCCTGTCACTTTCCCATAGTGATGGGACTCCTCTCAAGACAGAAAAAGCAGCGTTAACAAAGTTTCTTGAAACTAAACAAAACGTTGTGCTGAGTGACATTAGTATTCCTCCAATGAAAGCTGCTGTGATTGATGGTGGAATGATTCTGTATGAAACTGTTCTACAACACAGCAAGTCGACATATGCGACTATGGCTGAGGATCTACTAAAGAAAGTCTGTACAACTAAGGCCAATGAAATTCATCTTGTCTTAGATAAGTACCAATCTCCATCCATAAAGGACTGCGAAAGGAAAGCACGCTATAAAGGTGGTCAATCATTTGTGATAACAGGACCTGACCAAGCTCAAAGGCAAAGTGGGAAAGATCTCCTAAACAATGTGTCTTTCAAAGATGAATTTGCTAAATTTATATTAGAAGAATGGAAGAAAGTACATTATGGGAGGATTATTGGTACAAAAACTCTGTACATTTCACATGGGGGTCAATGCAGAGAACTACGAAATGAGGGAGGCATCTTACAATCCAGAGAACCACATAACCTCCAAGGTCGACACGAGGAGGCAGACACATTAATTGCCTTTCACATACGAAGCATCGGCTCAGGCAATGTCCTGGTTAGATCAAACGACACAGATGTTGTTGTCATTCTCTTGCAGCTTGCTGGAAATTTAGATGAAACTAACATAATCTTGGATTATGGATCAGGTAACCACAGACGATATATTGACATATCTCAATTGGCAATCACTCTGGAAGCCAAACAGGCTGGCTTAACCAAGGCACTACTCGGTCTACATGCTCTAACAGGGTGTGATTTTACATCCTGCTTCTTTAGAAAAGGAAAAGTGAAACCATTTCAAACACTCGTAGCTGATCCAGATCACACACGTGCCTTGATATCTCTTTCTTCTGACGATGTCGATGTTCCAGGTATTACTACCTTTGTATGTTCTCTATATGGCTTTGGAACATCAGACATTAACGAGGCGAGGTACAAGTCATTCATGCGTACAAGTAAAGGCGGTGATGCAGCACCTCTTGCTGGTTTGAAAAAGATAAACTGTGCATCTCTCCCACCATGCTCCAAGACTCTCGACCAGCACATTAAAAGAGCACAGTTTGTTGCAAAGATGTGGAAAATGGCCGATGAAGCTGAGCCATTGTATGGTGAAAATGCAACAGACAGTGGATGGGAAGAGATCGACAATTCATACCATCCAGTCTGGTATTCAGGAAGTCATGTGCCAGACACTCTAACATCAGATGACGCAGGACATATTCATAATAGTGGTGATGGTGATTCAGATGATCCCTGGAGTGACGACAGTAATGATAGTGACGAAGAGTGATAGTGAAGATTTAGTTAGAGAGTTAATCAACGCACACAATGATAATTATTAAAGATCCAGTCTGATAATTAAAAACAACTCATTTTTTGTATTTTTTATATTTTTTCGTCATTTTTTTCATAACATTCTTGATTAAAGCAGTGGGTGTAAGTGTACTACAATATTGGGAAATTTCAATAAGGTATTAATGATAATAATAATGACTTTTAATTGTAACATGTTGTTCTCACATAGCTCTGGTGGGATATGTAGATGTATTTTAGGCCTCGCATAGTTCATAACTTTAAATCGTATTAGATGTTCTTGCACCCACATGTATGGGGTTCTTTAGGCTTAAATAGCGATTTATCATGTTATACTTTAAACTACTCGATGTGCTTGTTTAAGGCTTATAATTCTATTTGACTTTCAGAGACACTCTAATACTGTGTAGCTAGGTATGAGACCACATTATAGTCTTATGATTTACTTTTAGGTACGCCAATAGCGGCCATCTTGGATTTTAACTCGAATTATTATTACAAATTTAAAATTAATCTTATAAACGTGTTCCTATTTAAAATTCATCCGAAATTGATGTATTACAAACGATTTTAGAAGGAATATTGAGAAACTTAGATTTTCCCCGAAAACGCACGGCGGCCATTTTGAATTGCGTCATAGGTACATAAAACAGCAGCTGCGGCATGCCAGCAAAGCATTTTTGCAATCCTCATGTAGTAAACCTTAAAAAAAAAACATCCTTAGCTTTGGCGCTTTTCGTGTCAATAAAAGTTGTGGGCTCCCGCTCTAGTATGATGTGATAAGATAATTAGGTGTGCGAATTCCTCGGGTCTCAGCCAATAAATAAACGTGCAGCAGCTCCCGTTTTGTGAGTGTAAATTATGATTTTCCCTTAATATATGCCATGAATGTATGTACATGTATATTAGACTTTGTCCGCAGTATCCTAGATTAGGTGTTGTATATTATTATGTTATTTATTTGATTGGCACACACGACACATTCATTGTTAGGGCACAATATCTTGCTTTAAGAACCATAAAATGTTAGAAAAATGACATCAGATAACATATCGTTCTCTGTTAATTTTATCATTCCGATTATATCATGTAAAAATGTCTACACCTTCATACATGCAGTTGGCCTAATTTCAAGCGGTACAATTTCTGATGATCTATTCATCCAGTCACATGTGGCCTTGGATGAACATGATGAAGGAGTGCTGAGCAGAATAAATTAGGCTTGTGGTCCGTAGTGCATATGGCCGCCCACATTATCAGGATTATAGCCAGCAAATCAGCATGTGAGGTGAGGTGACTGCAAAGATAATCAGTAGTCGAGATACGTACAGCGAACAAGAGACGTTGACCAAATGTTCATTTAATGTTGGGGCTGAGTCGTAGACGGTGGCTAAACTTTGAATTGACATTGAGTAAACAGGATGACTCGAACAACGTAGGCATAATGACGTCACTTTTTTGATATCACAAGCTGGACACCCAGCAGTGGACCAAAGACGGACAGCAAATGTAAGGATACCGTATCTGTTTGCTTAAATAAGGTTTTCCGTCAAATCATGGCTCAGTCTAGACTTGGCAGAATAATTCGTGACCCATCGCCAGCCCAGAGGCCATACTGTCACCTGGTAATGTACACAAAGGCCAACCGGGTTCAGGTTCTGCTAGATTTTGCAAGTCATCCTGGTTTGTCACAGTGATGAATTGAGTTAAATAAAGCTTGATAAATGGACAGAGCTGGCAGTAGTGGACAGTAGTATCTGTAGCTGAGGGCGATGGGCAGTTTGTTGTTCCGCAGAAGTGAATTAATATACATGTACCATGTCTCATGACTTGCACACTAGGCTACGTCAGATATTAGTTTCCTATTTCTAATATGTTATGCCAATTAAAAATTGTCAAATAATTTTTTTAATGAATCGTCATTCTCTTCATTCTAATAAAAATAATATATACTATGTAAATGGGACAAACAGACAGATAAATTCAGAATCAATGTGCAGAGAATGTCTATGAATATCATCATTATTTAAGACGTCTATCCGTGGCAGGAAGCCTTCAGTCATGGCAGTATGCACCCTGGGTGAGATATTCTCATCACATTTTTTTACGTGGCCGCTAAGCAGCCATTTTGAAAGGAAACTTTTCCAAAAGTTGACGGAGCCGCTACCCGGGTAGTGGGTGCATATAAAGAGCCCATCAAATATCGAGTCGATTGCAGTTTTGGTTTCCAAGATAAAGCGTCCAGAATATATTTGGCGACCACCTTGGCAAATGGCTGACTAATGGCCTGATGGAAAAAAATCTCACTCAAATAATTCGCCAAGAATATAAGTGACAAAATGATGTTTCCGAATGGAAGGCAAATTGTCCAAATGACAAGAGAGTATGGTCCATAAGAAAGGGCGGCGGCTGCAACCAAGCAAACGCTACAAGCCTCTACTGGTAGGGGGTGCTTAATAATGCCAAAGAGAATGATAAAACATTTTGTGCTAGATGTTTATCAAAAAAATAATTTGAAGCTGAAAATTGCATTAGCTTTTCTAGCTTCCAATGACGAAAATATATTCAGCAGGACAGGGCCCGTATATTCTCGTACGTACGAATTATGATATATTTTGGGCTTCCGATTGGTCGAGATGGCCATCTTGACCAATGCGAAGCGTACAATATATCGTAACTGGACAAACTGGACACCCAAAGCCGAACATAGAATGTAGGGATACCGAATCGTGTTTGCTTCTGAAATTTTTCATCAAATGATTGCTCAGTCTAGACTTGACAGAATAAATCGTGACCCATCGCCAGCCCCGAGGCCATACTTTCACCCGGGATATCCGGGGGGGGGGGGATGTTAACAAAGGCCAACGGGGCTCGTGTTCTGCTAGATCTGAAGCAATCTGAGGGAGATCGGCAGTCTGTTGTCCTCAGAAGTGAATTAATGTACATGTACTATCCCAGTAAACACAAAACAGTTGTATAATATTTGTACAATGTTGTACAAATGTTTTATAAATGCTTGGTGCTTGCTGGGATGTCTCATGACGTGCACACTAGGCTACGTCAGATATTAGTTTCCCATTTCTAATATGTTTTGCCAAGTATATAAAGTAAAAATTTTTTTTAAATGACTGAATCGTCATTCTCTTCATTCTGATAACAAAAAATATTTACATGTAAATGGGACAGACGGGAAGATATATTCAGGATCAATGTGCAGAGAATGTCACTGAATATCATCATTATGTATGACGTATATCTGTGACAGGAAGGCCTTGTTCACTTAATACTGGCCTTCAGTCATGGCAGGAAGCACCCTGGGGGACATATTCTCATCAACTGACAGTCATCTGTATTATCGTGCCGGTAACAAATTGGATTACACCTTTAAAACAGTACTTTTTACAGAATGTTAACGATTTTTCTGTAGTGTACATACATGATGTACAAAATAACCTTGCGACATGCTGTTATTTATTACTAACAAACACTAGTAAGCAAGCAGGCCTCACTGGCATAATTGAAACAAACACTGCAAAAGTCTGTAGAAAAATGACATCAATACTCATGAGCTGTGGATATTAACCAGGACAATTCATGGATATCCATGGCATCGGCCTTTCAAAATTATGTCGGACAAAAAAAATAATTATATACGTTTTAGGATGAGGAAATGGACATATAGATATTGACAATGTACGCATATGTACAATGAGCTTGATCAGCTAGTTATTAAAAAGATAACGAATAATGTTTTCCATCCGACATGTCCGATATCGATATTTTGTCTTCCAATATAGCCATAAATCTGTGGAGTTAGAAACGTCGCTGACTGTGTATTAAATGCTGGCATATAAACCTGTGTAATTAGAACCTAATAAAGAAAAGCGTTTTAATGTAACAGAGCCTACTAACGTTTTGTTCCTGTTCAAGTCTTTAATGATTTCGACGCAAATAACTATACTATTTGTTACCGGTACTTGCAAAAGTTTAAATCAGTGCACAAACTAAATTAAATATAATGTGCAAATATGACAAGCGGGTAGAATGACCAAGCATTGATTTTTTAAATAAATTTTCCTTTAACACCTGAAATTGTCGACCTGGTTGTCGAAAGGTGCCAGATGTCAACAATTTGTATTTCTGGATCAAATGTATGTTATAAAGAGCCAGCCAGCCAACCAACCAGCTAGCCAGCCAGAAAGCCAGGCAGGTGGCCAGTTAAAACGTTAAGATTATCTCATTTTTTTCAATGATAAATGACTGAGAGTGTTGTAGTGTTGTGTTGTAGTCAAAAACCCGCCTTCCCCTCTCGCTCACACATTCTATGAAAGCGTAACCATGGTAACTGAAGTAATGATATTTTCATCACCATTTCACCTGTTTTCACCACGTGTATCTTTGTTCTGGCCATGTGTCACAATGTGTATTAGGCAATTCTTTACTGGCCAGATAAAAATCAGCTTAAAATATTCCTAATGACACATATTCGACAGTGTAACCAATTCGAACCACTCACTACGTTCGCCGTGGTGGAGGGGGACTGATTTTCAGGAGAGTGATAACAGAATAAAAAAAAATTATTGACCATAAAGTTAGGCTTAAATTCTGGTCAATCTTGGGTGTACGCTTGCAATAGTAGGTGAAGTATCATAATGGAATGCGTTACGGACGCCAGACATGAATTCACATGAGGACATAATTTCTCTCATGATTCATTGGCAATATGAAGCGTTTCTAACGCCACTTGAACAAATCTAGATGAATGTATCCAGCAATGTCATTGATCACGCGATAATGCACGTTTGTCGTCGGTTTGAAATGTATGATGCCTCGCAAAACGAAAATATAGTAACCATGGTAACTGTTCCCTTCGCAAGTGAGCAGTTACGGCTGCTTGGCTTTGGAGAACCGTATGATGCAGAGGTGTTTTCGCAGCCGGGAAATGATTTTCAATCAGCGTTAAATCACCGCAAGATGGGAGAAACGACGCAAGGTGGGCGTCATGAGTCTGCCGAGATAACCAGGAAATAGATATCGCCACCTTGAGATGGCTGATGCTCCATCACACCAGAAGTATATGATCATTTATCCTCCCTATATATATAGCAACCACGGGCAAAGCAACAATACGTGCGCTGGTTCACTGGCGGCCCAGTAATGGTCAACCTTTAGCAATACCTGTCATATCTTATCTTCGTCATAGGCCAAAATTATTTTCAATAAAATAATTGCATGAAAGCGATATAATATTCTAAGCTTTCGCTTGGATATATATTTACAAAAATGGTTACTTTTAGTTCACAGTATAAAAAATATAAAAAATATGTTGCAGCTCTCGTGTAGTTGCAGGGTTGTAACAGCGTCTTGTGTTTTGCCAGAACATTAATTTACCGCCCGACACATTCCAGATGTTCCTAATTAAATTTAATCTTGCATTGATCATGTTGACAAATTAATCTGTTTTGCCACTGAAAAAGCCCTATTCATGTAGTTTGGTTTGGCACGTGCATCAACAAATTAAATGGGCAGCACTGTAGGGCCCAATGATTTAAAATGAGTTAACAAGATTTCGAAACTAAGTAATCGGTGTATGATTTAACAGTTTTGCACACACATTTGTTCTTTATCTCTCATTTTATACAAAGAGGAGCTGCAGTAATATAGCCTGCTATTCAATCAAAATCGGAACTCTCGCTGATGACATCACGCAATGCTCACCTTGTGAATTCTCCTTAGTGGGAAGGAATACAATTTTCCAAAGGTGTCGTAAAAATGCCGGAAAATGAGATCACAGACAAATCACACTGACCTCACCCTTCACAGCACATCAAAACATATAAAATAAACTAGACAGTCAGTCAGAGACTGCAAACCTCCGCTGAAATTAACGGATTGTTCCTTGGCTCGAGACACACTTCTGTAAACGTTTTATGCTTGCAATTAGTGCGATCCATATAGACTACCAAACGAGCTCATTTCTTTCGCGGTAAAAAAACGCATTTCCCATATTTCCCGGTGTATACATGCACCGCTACGAGGTAGCTGTAGGCCTACTGCTATCATTATTCATGGCGTTCGTGTCGGGCTTACAAACCAAAGCAAACAAGCAAACAAACAAACAAACAAACAAAATATAACGTGACAAATAAATAGATAGACGTACTCAATCAAATAATGATGTTTCACGATGAATAGTCCAGCTACAAAAAAAACGTTTGTCAAGGCATTCGAAATGTAGTGTGGTTTATTGGAGAGGTCTAGTTGTAGGCCTATCATCTCGAAAACCTTAGATATGATGAGTTGCGAAACAATGACATTACGAAACAATGAACCAGCAAAACCGTGAGAAAGCAAGCTGCAAAATAAAGAAGGCTGGTGCGAAACAACATGCGAGCCAAAAAACTGAAATGCGACACAATGAAAATACAAAACAAAAACAGGTCGCGATGACAATTGGAAACGATTACGCAATTCTACATAAGTATTATGCAAGGCAAATTGTATATTTTTGTTTGCATGAATGTGATTGTATTTACCTCTTATCAATACATTATATTAACAAGCAGTCATCTGAAATTTCGTGATGCAATTTCGCAGCTCTTGAGGATTTGAGCTGTTCCACATTTCGCCAGATTGTATAGGATGTCATCATCTGATTACAAGTCAATTTCTCAACAATTCTATAGGGTAACTCTATGGGAATAGCAGGTGGGTCTACCGGTAGGGTGAACGGCAAGACCCGCTTATCATTCCCCATTTTATTTCTATCTTCCTTCCTTCCCAGTCGGGTCAACGGTTCCGATTGACTTCACAAATCTCTTCTTTAGTTCATTATATTTATTTGTCTAGACATAAAACATCGGCAATGTACAGTCCCGCGCACGACCCGCCCCTAGGCTATATCTAATCTGCCAACCTGCAACACGTCTGCAGTCGTCAGGGGCTGGACTACAAGTGGGGAAAAAGGCCACGACCGCGTGGTGATTGGGTTTATGCGCACGTCACAAATATACTGAAGCGAGGCAGCCGTCCCCCCGCGTCCGGGGAGACTAGGGTCGACTGTCACGATAATCTAGCGAGGCAGAGATCCCACATTACCCCCGGGTTAGTGATAACGTAGGAGCCCAACTAACGTGTAGGAGACTGCGTCGTGAAAGCATCGGGAACTGTACAGAACGTAACCTCTTATAACTATTTAAAACAGTCGGGTGTGAAAAAATACAGCGTGGGTGGTTGTGGTGAAAAAAATACAGCGTGGGTGGTTGTGGGCGCAGCATCCGTAGTTAAAATGATTGTCCCATCTTCATAACACCAATTGTCTGATCCTCGTAACACTAATTGCCCCATCCTCATAACACCAATTGTATATTGAATTACTTATGCTGCTTTGCTGCGACCAACCGATTCATTTAAAGAATACATCCATTATTAGGTAGCAAATAGTTCACTCAATCATTTAATTGACCTATTCTAATTAATGTTGCCAGGCCTGGCGAATTCATATTTACAAATTAAAATTATCATAATTACGGTACGTGCGGTTGATCCCGCCATAGATGTCGTTAGGCGCCACTATGGCGTGGACCATCTGCACGAACCGGGCAGAAGTCTGGATTGTTCGTCAGACTCTGGTTTTCCTCACGGTTGCGTCCGTCGAAATTTTGTAGCGATTAGTGATATTCAAACTATTTCCTGTATTCAAGGCTTTTACGGCATCGGCTGAACCAGGAGTTTTACCCCGTAAATATAAAGGTATGCGTGAGTACGTTCGCAAACCGCCGACGTCCCCGTTAGCGCGGGACACGGCGAGGGCTCGCGAATGTGGTGTTACATAACATAAGATTCGCCTTTGTTAGGCAATTTAACTTTATCGGCTGGTTGCTGTGGGACAGTGGCCAATTTGGTACTGTTTCTGACTGCCGTCGACTGTGTCTGTTTAACACTCGTCCTGTTGGACGTCTGAGTGTTCGCACTACTAGGTCTTGATGGGTCCTGTGGATTCCCACTAGCGATCCTGGTAGTCTTCGAGCTCTGTTTTTTTGTTGGCGTTGTACGCTGTGTTGTCGGACCTGTCGTAGGCTCGCACTCTAAATGTGCGTGTTTAACTCGGTCTAATGAGACCGTTTCCACCTTGCCATTTATCAGGATTTCCATGACTCTGCCACTCCTCGCGACGACCTTATATGGGCCGTCGTAAGGGGCGGTCAGAGGCGGCACAATTGCGATTCGGCGCAAGAATACATGTGTGCATGTTTCTATTTCCTTGTACTGGAAAATGTTTTTCTAATGTGTGTGTCACGTGGCGGACATAAACGGAGACGCGACATGGCTACGCGTAGCTTGTCTGAGTAATTCTCCAAATCTGTGTTGGCGTCGACGGTGTACTGTTGCGTAAACTCTCCCGGGAGTCTGAGTGTCGTACCGTATATCATCTCGGCAGCCGATCTGCCTAGCCTCTCTTTGACTGCGGAACGAACGCCTAAAAGTACTGAGGGTAAAGTAATAGTCCATGGATTCCGTGATTCGTCCGCCATAATTGCGGCTTACAACTGGCGGTGGAAACGTTTGACCATGCCATTCGACTGGGGGTGATAGCTCGTGGTGTGATTCCGTATTATCTCGAATTGGTTACACTAATTATCCCACAATTTTGACTCGAACTGTGCGCCCCTATCTGTGGTGATAGTGGCGGGTGTACCGTAGCGTGCTATCCACCCGCTGAAGAAGGCATCGGCGACCGTTTCGGCCCGAATATCTACAATGGGTATGGCTTCCGGCCAACGTGTAAAACGATCGACGCAAGTCATTAGATATCTAAAGCCATTAGCGTAGGGTAAGGGTCCGACTATGTCGATGTGGACATGATCAAATCTCTCGGTAGGTTCAGTGAACTTGCCGAAAACTGGTGTGTTGTGACGTGAAACTTTGGCGGTCTGACAACCTTTACAGGAACGACACCATTTAGCAATGTCAATATTCATGCCATGCCAAACAAATCGTGTGTTTATCAAAGGTTTTGTGGCTCTATGAGATGGGTGGCCTAAACCGTGTAGGTTTGAAAAAACTTTTCTGCGAAATTTCGCGGTAATGTACGGCCGGTTATGTCCCGTGGACACATCGCACCAAATCAGCTGATTGTCAAATGATTTGAGTAATTTGAAATTCATAGTGGATGAAGTCGAGTGTCGCAGTCTCGTGAAATCCGCGTCCTGAGCTTGATCAATACTTAAATCTTTATAATTAATCGCTGGTCCATTGTCTATCACGGACACTGACGGTCGTGACAGCGCATCGGCGACGAAATTTGTCTCTCCTTTAACGTACCTAATGTCTGTAGTGAATTCGGCTATAAAAGCTAAGTGTCGTGTTTGGCGCAGGGACGGGCGTTCGGTAACAGATGACATTACAAATGTCAAAGGTTTATGATCAGTGTTTAGAAAAAAATTGCGTCCTTCTAGATTATGTCTGAAATGTTTTATGGTGGCATATACTGCCAAAAGCTCACGGTCAAACGCGCTATAGCGTGTCTCCGCTGGACTCAGCTTCTTGCTGAAAAACGAGAGTGGCTGCCACATACCATTCAAATATTGCTGCAGAACGCCACCTACGGCGACATCACTAGCGTCACACGTGATGTTTAATTGAGCCATAGGATCTGGGTGTACCAGAAGGGTAGCGTTTGCCACTATTTGTTTGGAAAATGCTGACTCTGCATTCTCGTCCCACTTCAATTCAAAATTCGACTTCGGTGACAGTCTTGTATGACCGTCATTGGCTGCTGTCAATAAATTGTTTAATGGCGTCAACTTCGCTGCGCATTGCGGTATGAAACGGTGATAATAATTTACCATTCCTAAATATCTTCGAAACGCTCGTTGCTTTTCGGACTTTACGAAATTGACAATGGCGTCGACGGTGCTGGGTAACGGCGAAATTCCATCAGCACAAACGTGGTGGCCTAAGAAACTCAGTTGCACCAAACTGACACTTCTCAGGACCGATGATGATGCCGTATTCGGCTAGTCAGGCAAAAAGAATTTTTAAATGTTTTTTTTTTGAGTTTTATGATCTGGACTGGTTACCAGTAGGTCGTCTGAATACACAAAAACGAAATCAAGTCCGCGTGTAACGTGGTCTATGAAACGCTGAAACGTTTGGCCGGAATTTCGCAGACCAAACGGTGTCCTGGTAAAATTAAGAAGACCAAAAGGTGTAGTGACGGCTGTCTTGTGTATGTCTGACGGTTCCACAGGAATTTGGTAATATGCTCTAGCCAAATCAATTTTTGAAAAAAAAATTTGGGCCAGCTAATCGCTGCGTGAAATCCTGAATATGTGGGATTGGGTAAACGGTCGGGTACGGTCTGAGCGTTCAAGCTTCTGTAATCTCCACATGGTCTCCAGTCGCCATTTTTTTTAGTACCATATGAAGCGCTGAGGACCATTCACTGTCGCTGGGTTCGATAACTCCTAACTTCATCATGTCGTCAAACTCACAGTTTCACAGTGACAAGTTTATCGGGTGCCAATCGTCGTGGGTGCGCGAACACCAGGTGTCCTTTCGTTACGATTTTATGTGTAATACCGTGTTTAACGGTCTCACCCTTTGTTGTAGGGCGAGTCAGTTCCGGGAACTGACCTAAAAATTTAGTGTATTCATTATGAACAGTGTCCACTCTGTTCAATGACAGTGGTCTGATTGACGACAGTAAAGCGGGAATAGCTAAACCCGTTCTCATGTCTCTAAGACATCGACTTCTCAGGTCTACTAGCAAATTGTAATGAATTAAAAAATCGGCCCCTATGATGGGTTGTTGCACGTCCGCCACTATAAATGTCCACGGATAGTCACGTTTTGAGCCGACGTCGACGACGCGTTTACTGTTGCCGTAGGTATTGATAGTAGTGTTGTTAGCGGCCACCAGGGGGAGGCAGTCTGCGTCCGAAATCCTGTTAGCGCAAGATTTCGGCAAAACGCTGACCGCTGCGCCCGTGTCAATCAGATATTTGCATTTATTATTTTTGTCTGCGACGTACAATAACTCAGAGTGAAACAACTTGGGAAGGGTAGCTTCCACGGAGTCATGTCGTGTCTCGGTTATCCCGCCAGATGCAAGAGTCGCTACCTTACTCTGGCTTAGCAGTTTAAAGAAAATGCGCAAAGGTTTCTGCACGTGCGTGCCTTGTCACCGAAAGTTTGGTGAAAGTAGCAAACAGGTGCATTAGCCTTATCGATCCGGTTCGCAGCATTATTTTGCTGTGCATTCTGCGGTGGTGCGTATGGACGAATATTTTGCTTGTCAATTTTAAAATTACCTTGTTTGTTAGGAGCAAACTCTGTGGCCTGAGCGTTTGGAATCAATGGGGGCCTAGGTACATAATTATCATTAGCACGTCTACGTCCGGAGTTCCTCTTCTTTTCCGCTGCTGTCGCGGTCTCTAATTTCTTTAATCTTTTTGATAAGTCCTCGAGCAGTCCCACTAATTTAGCAGTTTCGTCGATCTTAATCTCTGCAACCCCCGGCTTACTCTCTTCCACATCCGTCTCTGAAGCTAGGGCCCTGTCGGCCAACATGGCCAAACTCTCCAAAGTAGCACTATCTGGCTGTGTGGCCAAATGGGCACGAATTGAAGTCGGCATTTGCCTAATAAATGCTTGGCGTATAACCGCCTTTCCGACCACTGCTTGGGTTCCGAAACCTGCCGTCTTCTGGAGGCGTCTTAAACATTTTGAGGGGATGTCCGAGCCCATCTTTTCTCCGGAAATCACCTTATTTACCCGTTCGGTGTGGTTAAACCTTGTCGCTCAATTAATATACTTTTCAAGCTTTCGTACTTGTGCGACCTGAAAGGTTGGAGTAGGACATTTCTCACATCAGAGGCGACCTCGCCTGAAAGTGCTGCACATTTCAGACTGTATTTTGTGAAAACTGTAGGTCAAGATTGTATATAGAATGCCCGAAATAATTACTACATGCTATGCTAAGCTATGATAATAGTATATAGTAAATCGACTTGGGTGGAATTTTTTTTTTCACGCAAGTCGAAAAACACATGCAAATGTTAACAGTGTTTCGCTATAGCGCAACTGTCAAATTGAATATTTCGTTATTTATTTAAGTTTGATCTACTGAAATCAACTATCATGAGAAAGTTTCGTTCTCTGGCTGATAGGGTAAATGTGACTGCAGTAAAAACAGCTACATTTGTTTTGGAAATAGTATTTTAAAACATGACTGACAGTAGTCTACGCGAACTGATGATATAATATATCATTTCACTTACGAATGATTTCTGCGGTGAACACTCCACTTCTTTTTTTATATGGTATGTTCATCGCCGATTCATTCTTGATGACGTCCGAATCGATCGCTCGCTTCGTTTCGTTTATTGTCGTGTAATTCGGTTGTCGCCGTGGCGGTTGCGTTTATTTGATTTACGGCGGGTATGTTGTAGTGTATGATTGTTTGCTGTTAACGTGTGGCCCGTCGCACACGTGTCAGCCTGTATCGGTTTATCAAATATGGCGTGCGTGACCACAGCCGCGTAGACCCAGCCAGTAGCTCGCTGCTGTATGCTTGGGCTAGCAGGCCTGTGATATGGGTGTACATGCAAAACTGAGCAGTAGGAGCGTCTCCCTCACATTAGCATATTCATGAACTACCCTGTGCCAGAAAAGGGCGCGAGGAGTAGGCTAGAACGACGCCTAACACCAGGGGGCGTTTCGACGTGAAAAATTAGACTATGAAATTTTCCAAAATCTCGCACAATTTGTGCTATAATTTCTTTTCCGAAACTGCGTATTTTATATTTTCTCACTTTAATGGTTTTGAAAAAGAAACTTTGTATATATGTAAAAAAAATATTTGAGGCTAGTCCGTGTATAGTCTTGACACGTGAATAGGCTGCGCCACGAATTCAAAATGGCGGCCTAATTTATGCTAATGTGATGAGGTGACAAATGGGTCCACTGTCAAGGTGCATGCCAGGTATGGCGGGACGCGTGGTGCCCACGACGGGCGAGTAGTTAAGTTAGGGAAACCAGCGTCCAATATGGCGCTCACTTACCAAATACATTCATTATTAACAGCATTCCCTAAAATAAAATATTGTTATAATAATAAAATATTGACCTACAGTCCTGGAAATATGTTTTACAGACCAACAAGGACCGTTTATTCACATTTATTTTCAGGCGAACAATTTTATTTGGTCCCAATCCTATTAAAGGTTATCTGAGTCGATAATTTTTTCTTTGTCAATTTTTTCTGAAAAATCGAAATCTGATGAGACTTCGTCTATTGGACTTTAAAAATCAAGTCACCCAATTATGGCGAACAACGATAAAAACGGAGTTTTCAAAAATACCCACTTCCTACTCGCCTACAGTGGCATTAATAGGATGAAAGCATTCTAGGAACTCGTACTTGGAAAAATGAATGAGAAAAAAAAATTGTACGGTTTTTCCTGTAAAAACACTACAAGTCGGCCATCTTGAAAAGGCGCCAAGCACGTGGAATTCGTTCAAAAAATGTTAAAATTACGTTGTTTTGGGCATAAAAATGCGTACTTCTCTTCTGATAACTTTTCTAGCTAGTTCTAGCTGGCATATTTAGCGTGATCTACAATTTTCACGTACCTTTGAGAAAAAAATGTTCATGATTTTTTTCGAAAAATCCCTTGAAATTAGGAAAAAAACTATCCTTGAAAACAGAGGTTTTCATCTTGCTGCTTGGTGAAAATGCTGTTGCGATCACGATCAAACGTCAGGGGTCACCAGTATGGGAATAGCAGGAGGGTCTACCGGTTGGGTGAATGGCAAGACCCGCTTATCATTCACCATTTTATTTCTATCTTCCTTCCTTCCCCGTCGGGTCAACGGTTCCGACTGACTTCACAAAACTCTTCTTCAGTTCATTATATTTATTTGTCTAGACATAAAACATCGGCAATGTACAGTCCCGCGCACGACACGCCCCTAGGCTAACTCTAATCTGCCAGCCTGCAACACGTCTGCAGTCGTCAGGGGCTAGACTACAAGTGGGGAAAAAGGCCACGACCGCGTGGTGATTGGATTTATGCGCACGTCACAAATATACTGAAGCGAGGCAGCCGTCCCCCCGCGTCCGGGGAGACTGGGGTCGACTGTCACGATAATCTAGCGAGGCAGAGATCCCACATTACCCCCGGGTTAGTGATAACGTAGGAGCCCAACTAACGTGTAGGAGACTGCATCGTGAAAGCATCGGGAACTGTACAGAACGTAACCTCTTATAACTATTTAAAACAGTCTGGTGTGAAAAAATACAGCGTGGGTGGTTGTGGTGAAAAAAATACAGCGTGGGTGGTTGTGATCGCAGCATCCGTAGTTAAAATGATTGTCCCATCTTCATAACACCAATTGTCCGATCCTCGTAACACTAATTGCCCCATCCTCATAACACCAATTGTATATTGAATTACTTATGCTGCTTTGCTGCGACCAACCGATTCATTTAAAAAATACATCCATTATTAGGTAGCAAATAGTTCACTCAATCATTTAATTGACCTATTCTAATTAATGTTGCCAGGCCTGGCGAATTCATATTTACAAATTAAAATTATCATAATTACGGTACGTGCGGTTGGTCCCGCCATAGATGTTGTTAGGCGCCACTATGGCGTGGACCATCTGCACGAACCGGGCAGGAGTCTGGATTGTTCGTCAGACTCTGGTTTTCCTCACGGTTGCGTCCGTCGAAATTTTGTAGCGATTAGTGATATTCAAACTATTTCCTGTATTCAAGGCTTTTACGGCATCGGCTGTACCAGGAGTTTTACCCCGTTAATATAAAGGTATGCGTGAGTACGTTCGCAAACCGCCGACGTCCCCGTTAGCGCGGGACACGGCGGGGGCTCGCGAATGTGGTGTTACATAACATAAGATTCGCCTTTGTTAGGCAATTTAACTTTATCGGCTGGTTGCTGTGGGACAGTGGCCAATTTGGTACTGTTTCTGACTGCCGTCGACTGTGTCTGTTTAACACTCGTCCTGTTGGACGTCTGAGTGTTCGCACTACTAGGTCTTGATGGGTCCTGTGGATTCCCACTAGCGATCCTGGTAGTCTTCGAGCTCTGTTTTTTTGTTGGCGTTGTACGCTGTGTTGTCGGACCTGTCGTAGGCTCGCACTCTAAATGTGCGTGTTTAACTCGGTCTAATGAGACCGTTTCCACCTTGCCATTTATCAGGATTTCCATGACTCTGCCACTCCTCGCGACGACCTTATATGGGCCGTCGTAAGGGGCGGTCAGAGGCGGCACAATTGCGATTCGGCGCAAGAATACATGTGTGCATGTTTCTATTTCCTTGTACTGGAAAATGTTTTTCTAATGTGTGTGTCACGTGGCGGACATAAACGGAGACGCGACATGGCTACGCGTAGCTTGTCTGAGTAATTCTCCAAATCTGTGTTGGCGTCGACGGTGTACTGTTGCGTAAACTCTCCCGGGAGGCTGAGTGTCGTACTGTATATCATCTCGGCAGCCGATCTGCCTAGCCTCTCTTTGACTGCGGAACGAACGCCTAAAAGTACTGAGGGTAAAGTAATAGTCCATGGATTCCGTGATTCGTCCGCCATAATGGCGGCTTACAACTGGCGGTGGAAACGTTTGACCATGCCATTCGACTGGGGGTGATAGCTCGTGGTGCGATTCCGTATTATCTCGAATTGGTTACACTAATTATCCCACAATTTTGACTCGAACTGTGCGCCCCTATCTGTGGTGATAGTGGCGGGTGTACCGTAGCGTGCTATCCACCCGCTGAAGAAGGCATCGGCGACCGTTTCGGCCCGAATATCTACAATGGGTATGGCTTCCGGCCAACGTGTAAAACGATCGACGCAAGTCATTAGATATCTAAAGCCATTAGCGTAGGGTAAGGGTCCGACTATGTCGATGTGGACATGATCAAATCTCTTGGTAGGTTCAGTGAACTTGCCGAAAACTGGTGTGTTGTGACGTGAAACTTTGGCGGTCTGACAACCTTTACAGGAACGACACCATTTAGCAATGTCAATATTCATGCCATGCCAAACAAATCGTGTGTTTATCAAAGGTTTTGTGGCTCTATGAGATGGGTGGCCTAAACCGTGTAGGTTTGAAAAAACTTTTCTGCGAAATTTCGCGGTAATGTACGGCCGGTTATGTCCCGTGGACACATCGCACCAAATCAGCTGATTGTCAAATGATTTGAGTAATTTGAAATTCATAGTGGATGAAGTCGAGTGTCGCAGTCTCGTGAAATCCGCGTCCTGAGCTTGATCAATACTTAAATCTTTATAATTAATCGCTGGTCCATTGTCTATCACGGACACTGACGGTCGTGACAGCGCATCGGCGACGAAATTTGTCTCTCCTTTAGCGTACCTAATGTCGGTAGTGAATTCGGCTATAAAAGCTAAGTGTCGTGTTTGGCGCAGGGACGGGCGCTCGGTAACAGATGACATTACAAATGTCAAAGGTTTATGATCAGTGTTTAGAAAAAAATTGCGTCCTTCTAGATTATGTCTGAAATGTTTTATGGTGGCATATACTGCCAAAAGCTCACGGTCAAACGCGCTATAGCGTGTCTCGGCTGGACTCAGCTTCTTGCTGAAAAACGAGAGTGGCTGCCACATACCATTCAAATATTGCTGCAGAACGCCACCTATGGCGACATCACTAGCGTCACACGTGATGTTTAATTGAGCCATAGGATCTGGGTGTACCAGAAGGGTAGCGTTTGCCACTATTTGTTTGGAAAATGCTGACTCTGCATTCTCGTCCCACTTCAATTCAAAATTCGACTTCGGTGACAGTCTTGTATGACCGTCATTGGCTGCTGTCAATAAATTGTTTAATGGCGTCAACTTCGCTGCGCATTGCGGTATGAAACGGTGATAATAATTTACCATTCCTAAATATCTTCGAAACGCTCGTTGCTTTTCGGACTTTACGAAATTGACTATGGCGTCGACGGTGCTGGGTAACGGCGAAATTCCTTCAGCACAAACGTGGTGGCCTAAGAAACTCAGTTGCACCAAACTGACACTTCTCAGGACCGATGATGATGCCGTATTCGGCTAGTCAGACAAAAAGAATTTTTAAATGTTTTTTTTTGAGTTTTATGATCTGGACTGGTTACCAGTAGGTCGTCTGAATACACAAAAACGAAATCAAGTCTGCGTGTAACGTGGTCTATGAAACGCTGAAACGTTTGGCCGGAATTTCGCAGACCAAACGGTGTCCTGGTAAAATTAAGAAGACCAAAAGGTGTAGTGACGGCTGTCTTGTGTATGTCTGACGGTTCCACAGGAGTTTGGTAATATGCTCTAGCCAAATCAATTTTTGAAAAAAAAATTTGGGCCAGCTAATCGCTGCGTGAAATCCTGAATATGTGGGATTGGGTAAACGGTCGGGTACGGTCTGAGCGTTCAAGCTTCTGTAATCTCCACATGGTCTCCAGTCGCCATTTTTTTTTAGTACCATATGAAGCGCTGAGGACCATTCACTGTCGCTGGGTTCGATAACTCCTAACTTGATCATGTCGGGAACTGACCTAAAAATTTAGTGTATTCATTATGAACAGTGTCCACTCTGTTCAATGACAGTGGTCTGATTGACGACAGTAAAGCGGGAATAGCTAAACCGGTTCTCATGTCTCTAAGACATCGACTTCTCAGGTCTACTAGCAAATTGTAATGAATTAAAAAATCGGCCCCTATGATGGGTTGTTGCACGTCCGCCACTATAAATGTCCACGGATAGTCACGTTTTGAGCCGACGTCGACGACGCGTTTACTGTTGCCGTAGGTATTGATAGTAGTGTTGTTAGCGGCCACCAGGGGGAGGCAGTCTGCGTCCGAAATCCTGTTAGCGCAAGATTTCGGCAAAACGCTGACCGCTGCGCCCGTGTCAATCAGATATTTGCATTTATTATTTTTGTCTGCGACGTACAATAACTCAGAGTGAAACAACTTGGGAAGGGTAGCTTCCACGGAGTCATGTCGTGTCTCGGTTATCCCGCCAGATGCAAGAGTCGCTACCTTACTCTGGCTTAGCAGTTTAAAGAAAATGCGCAAAGGTTTCTGCACGTGCGTGCCTTGTCACCGAAAGTTTGGTGAAAGTAGCAAACAGGTGCATTAGCCTTATCGATCCGGTTCGCAGCATTATTTTGCTGTGCATTCTGCGGTGGTGCGTATGGACGAATATTTTGCTTGTCAATTTTAAAATTACCTTGTTTGTTAGGAGCAAACTCTGTGGCCTGAGCGTTTGGAATCAATGGGGGCCTAGGTACATAATTATCATTAGCACGTCTACGTCCGGAGTTCCTCTTCTTTTCCGCTGCTGTCGCGGTCTCTAATTTCTTTAATCTTTTTGATAAGTCCTCGAGCAGTCCCACTAATTTAGCAGTTTCGTCGATCTTAATCTCTGCAACCCCCGGCTTACTCTCTTCCACATCCGTCTCTGAAGCTAGGGCCCTGTCGGCCAACATGGCCAAACTCTCCAAAGTAGCACTATCTGGCTGTGTGGCCAAATGGGCACGAATTGAAGTCGGCATTTGCCTAATAAATGCTTGGCGTATAACCGCCTTTCCGACCACTGCTTGGGTTCCGAAACCTGCCGTCTTCTGGAGGCGTCTTAAACATTTTGAGGGGATGTCCGAGCCCATCTTTTCTCCGGAAATCACCTTATTTACCCGCTCGGTGTGGTTAAACCTTGTCGCTCAATTAATATACTTTTCAAGCTTTCGTACTTGTGCGACCTGAAAGGTTGGAGTAGGACATTTCTCACATCAGAGGCGACCTCGCCTGAAAGTGCTGCACATTTCAGACTGTATTTTGTGAAAACTGTAGGTCAAGATTGTATATAGAATGCCCGAAATAATTACTACATGCTATGCTAAGCTATGATAATAGTATATAGTAAATCGACTTGGGTGGAATTTTTTTTTTCACGCAAGTCGAAAAACACATGCAAATGTTAACAGTGTTTCGCTATAGCGCAACTGTCAAATTGAATATTTCGTTATTTATTTAAGTTTGATCTACTGAAATCAACTATCATGAGAAAGTTTCGTTCTCTGGCTGATAGGGTAAATGTGACTGCAGTAAAAACAGCTACATTTGTTTTGGAAATAGTATTTTAAAACATGACTGACAGTAGTCTACGCGAACTGATGATATAATATATCATTTCACTTACGAATGATTTCTGCGGTGAACACTCCACTTCTTTTTTTATATGGTATGTTCATCGCCGATTCATTCTTGATGACGTCCGAATCGATCGCTCGCTTCGTTTCGTTTATTGTCGTGTAATTCGGTTGTCGCCGTGGCGGTTGCGTTTATTTGGTTTACGGCGGGTATGTTGTAGTGTATGATTGTTTGCTGTTAACGTGTGGCCGGTCGCACACGTGTCAGCCTGTATCGGTTTATCAAATATGGCGTGCGTGACCACAGCCGCGTAGACCCAGCCAGTAGCTCGCTGCTGTATGCTTGGGCTAGCAGGCCTGTGATATGGGTGTACATGCAAAACTGAGCAGTAGGAGCGTCTCCCTCACATTAGCATATTCATGAACTACCCTGTGCCAGAAAAGGGCGCGAGGAGTAGGCTAGAACGACGCCGAACACCAGGGGGCGTTTCGACGTGAAAAATTAGACTATGAAATTTTCCAAAATCTCGCACAATTTGTGCTATAATTTCTTTTCCGAAACTGCGTATTTTATATTTTCTCACTTTAATGGTTTTGAAAAAGAAACTTTGTATATATGTAAAAAAAATATTTGAGGCTAGTCCGTGTATAGTCTTGACACGTGAATAGGCTGCGCCACGAATTCAAAATGGCGGCCTAATTTATGCTAATGTGATGAGGTGACAAATGGGTCCACTGTTAAGGTGCATGCCGGGTATGGCGGGACGCGTGGTGCCCACGACGGGCGAGTAGTTAAGTTAGGGAAACCAGCGTCCAATATGGCGCTCACTTACCAAATACATTCATTATTAACAGCATTCCCTGAAATAAAATATTGTTATAATAATAAAATATTGACCTACAGTCCTGGAAATATGTTTTACAGACCAACAAGGACCGTTTATTCACATTTATTTTCAGGCGAACAATTTTATTTGGTCCCAATCCTATTAAAGGTTATCTGAGTCGAAACGATATTTTTCGATAATTTTTTCTTTGTCGATTTTTTCTGAAAAATCGAAATCTGATGAGACTTCGTCTATTGGACTTTAAAAATCGATTCACCCAATTATGGCGAACAACGATAAAAACGGAGTTTTCAAAAATACCCACTTCCTACTCGCCTACAGTGGCATTAATAGGATGAAAGCATTCTAGGAACTCGTACTTGGAAAAATGAATGAGAAAAAAAAATTGTACGGTTTTTCCTGTAAAAACACTACAAGTCGGCCATCTTGAAAAGGCGCCAAGCACGTGGAATTCGTTCAAAAAATGTTAAAATTACGCTGTTTTGGGCATAAAAATGCGTACTTCTCTTCTGATAACTTTTCTAGCTAGTTCTAGCTGGCATATTTAGCGTGATCTACAATTTTCACGTACCTTTGAGAAAAAAATGTTCATGATTTTTTTCGAAAAATCCCTTGAAATTAGGAAAAAAACTATCCTTGAAAACAGAGGTTTTCATCTTGCTGCTTGGTGAAAATGCTGTTGCGATCACGATCAAACGTCAGGGGTCACCAGTATGGGAATAGCAGGAGGGTCTACCGGTTGGGTGAATGGCAAGACCCGCTTATCATTCACCATTTTATTTCTATCTTCCTTCCTTCCCCGTCGGGTCAACGGTTCCGACTGACTTCACAAAACTCTTCTTCAGTTCATTATATTTATTTGTCTAGACATAAAACATCGGCAATGTACAGTCCCGCGCACGACACGCCCCTAGGCTAACTCTAATCTGCCAGCCTGCAACACGTCTGCAGTCGTCAGGGGCTAGACTACAAGTGGGGAAAAAGGCCACGACCGCGTGGTGATTGGGTTTATGCGCACATCACTAATATACTGAAGCGAGGCAGCCGTCCAGCCGTCCCCCTGCGTCCGGGGAGACTGGGGTCGACTGTCACGATGATCTAGCGAAGCAGAGATCCTACAACTCTTTCGTTTACGACCTAAGTTTGAAAGCATGTGAGATTAGTTGTGTCAGCCATTTTATTTACCGGGGGACGACCGTAGCGACATCTCTGTGTGGAGAATTGACAAACAGCAGCTGTATACTATAGTATGTGTGTATGCTTCCCAAACATTAACCCAACATTGGGATTGAATGCCATCAATACAGGTGTAACTGTGACCCACACTGGAAAAAGTTAAGCTCCTATTCCAGGTTTTTTCCTGATTTTCCTGGTAGAGTGGGAATACTGGGGACACAAACTGCATTAGAGATTTCTCTCTGCAGCTTTAGTGGGTCACTCTCACTTTCTGGACCTGATCAAAAATTTCAATCTGCAACTGCCAAAACGTCAGCGTTATAATTATAGGACGTTGACCTATACCGTTTATCGTTCAGTGTTTGCTGGTGATCCATCACAGATGACAACGGGTCCTCCGGCTGGAGACAAGCCTAAGAGCAGTCATCACCATGTTAACTAGGGCTTCCCTTTAGTCCGAGGTACTATCTGGTAATGGTGTTACACTTATCCCGGTCAGATGCAACGGCACCCTGGTAAACACGAGATGTTGAACCAATGCTGGCCCGACATCGTAGACGGCGGGCTAGAAATAAACAAACATTGGATTTTCGTGTTTGCTGTGAATTCGCTTCGGCTGGTCCGGGTCAGATGGTTGCCATCATTGTTGTGCACAAATATGCAGTTCTACTAGCTGTTCAAAGGGGTATGCAGTGTTGTTAAACGTTGAACAACGACCACACATTGATATATTGGAGATGAATTTTGCTGTCAAGTAAAGAGTAGTTTCAGTCAGGGTACATACACACTCAAATATCAGTCAATATGGCACATTTGCTATTGCTTTATTAATTCAAAGTAACATAGCACCACAAAATATTAATCAGGCCCAAAGAAAAAATCTATACTGCAAAAATTAACAAAATCGCATATTTTTTTTACTCATTTGCTGCATTTGTATGTCCTATGATGACAATAATACAGTAATGCTCACACATTATGAGCATAACTATTTACAAAATATTCCACTCACTTGATATAAGAAAGGCATTTTTGGTACAAAAACTTCGACGGAAAGTGACCTCTTCAACTTGTGGATATTCTAACAGATAGGTCTAACCTGACGTATATGACCAACTAAGTAAATATTGTAATTTGGTAATTATAAAGAATTAAATGTCACTGGATGATTTTTCGCCATTAAGCAGAAACTGTGTATCTAGACCACTTGCAATAAGATTTAGTACGAAAACACTCTTCTATGAAATCCCAGGTTTTACGTTCTTACCTGTCTATGGTGATAACTGTGAAGAGGTATCCAGAGGAAGCCATTTAGAGACTTAGGGAAACTACTTAGCGACTAAACGTCTCTGTGGATTTTGTCATGGGTGCTCTCTGGTGATGGCCGTACATTTTGTCCAGAGCAAAAAAAAAGAAGCGACAGTGTAGGGAATCAACAGAGACTGATTGCTGGGCCAATTAGGTCATTGCTGTATGTTCCAACCACCATGCACATATTAATTATTATCGTCATTAGCCTAATTTTTGTGTTGAATATTTTATCATGCCACTAAAATAAAATGTGCTTCAGTGGTAGATAATGTTCTTATTGAGTACTCTTTCAGCTCTACCACACTATTCCGGATGATATTCGTGATATTTTACATCTAAATTTATTATACTAATATGTTGGCAGTTTATTCACACCGGCATATATATTCGCTCTGGAATAATCTCTACTGCGCTCTGAAAAGACGTGTAAAATAATTAGTTACTGGTTTTTGGCTTTACACAGCAGTACTGGTTAATTGATTGCTGTCTTGTAGAAGCCATGAAAGAAAGCACAAAGGTGCACGGGGGAGGAGGTGAGCGGAATTAGGACGTTCTTGACATTTATGTTCTTGATTAGTGATGCCTAAGAAATGTAGTAGGGACAGCTGCATAATTATGAGCATCAATTCAACCTGTCATCTAGATGAAAGGTCCATAACATTTAGGCTGACAAATTAACGAAACACTATATACCCCCAAGATATGTTATTTGAAATGTAATGTTGAAAATATGATCATAAACGACTGCGGTGTGATTGCTTGCAACACATAGTTAGATAATGTTTGCGGATGTCTATCAAGTCACTTACAATCATTCTACAGTCAGTCATTTGTTATGACCACGGTAAATACACAATATGCATGGGTGAGCAGGGAAGAGGTAATTTCTTTCTTTGAAACTTGAAGACTAGAGCGGGGGACGAATCCGCGATCTCCGATGTGGTATGGTATGGTATGGTATGGTATGGTATGGTATGGTATGGTATGGTATGGTATGGTATGGTATGGTATGGTATGGTATGGTATGGTATGGTATGGTATGGTATGGTATGGTATGGTATGGTATGGTATGGTATGGTATGGTATGGTATGGTATGGTATGGTATGGTATGGTATGGTATGGTATGGTATGGTATGGTATGGTATGGTATGGTACCTAAATTGTTTGTTTGGTACAGGCACAGCTTTTCAACGACCACTTCCCAATCTCTCTGGTTTCCTGTCTAGAGGTATGTCTAGACTTGTATGACCTGAAGTATGGGCCATGGAAGCCCCGTGGATTTCCGTATCCGGTTTTTTGTACCATGAAATCTGAGGTACACTCGTGTTGCTAGCATTCGAGCAATAATGCTGCGCTTCGCGTAGCATTATTGCTCGATATTAGATTAGATCAATTACAGACATGTATAAATATTCATAGTAGATTAGATCAATTACAGACATGTATAAATATTCATAGTAGATTTGATCAATTAGAGACAGTAGATTAGATCAACTAGAGACATGTATAAATATTCACTGCTTAATCCTGTTAACCGACTGCCAAGTAAATTTATACCTATTTTGGTCTTGGGGCTTCACTCTGTTACAACCACGTTTACATTAACCTCTTCACTTCCAGGCCGAAGTGCATACCAGGATCCACGGATCCTGGTATAACTATAGTAAATCCGACGGGAATTTCCGTCATGTATGGTTACATACATTGACGAATGACGACGGAAATTTCCGTCATGTATGGTAGTGAAGGGGTTAACAGCATTTGACGCCCTTTTTATTTGTAGTTGTTTATTTTAATGTTTATTTTTAATAAACATTTTTTTCCCATTTAGGTGTCTGTTTTTTTGTATGATAAATACAGAGTTTTCATAAAATGAAAGCTTCATTTATCAAACACAAAATGGACTTTCAATCTCAGGCGAATTCCAAGATTTGCAATTCGTGTTTGGTTCGGTTTTTGTTTGGTTTTTAGCGACCTCTTTTCAGGAACTCTAATCTGACTGAGCTGTCCCAGCCATTTAATCCGATAGAAATATAAATTTATATACCAGATTCTATGTCTATCAAGAAAATCCCACCTCCTCCTGCTTCCATCCGCAGCAAGTTTTTTGTTTATTGCTCATTTTTCTTTTGACCGTTTTCATACCCTCCTCAACAACAGATAATCTTGTTTAATAATGGTATTGATAGATTTTGTCAATATTATGTAATTTGTATGTAATGATACAAGAGTCAAAGTTCAATTTAATATATTTATGAGAACAATTAGTAAATTGTTATTTATAGGTTTTGTTTTGTGTGAACAATTACTAGATTGGTAGTTTTTGTTAATAATATTTTATGAAATTTGTTTGTAATGATAAAAGAGTCAAAGTTCACATTTAAATAGTAGATTAGATCAATTACAGACATGTATAAATATTCATAGTAGATTAGATCAATTACAGTCATGTATAAATATTCATAGTAGATTTGATCAATTAGAGACAGTAGATTAGATCAACTACAGACATGTATAAATATTCACTGGTTAATCCTGTTAAACGACTGTCAAGTAAATACATGTATATACCTATTTTGGTCTTGGGGCTTCACTCTGTTACAACCACGTTTACATTAACAACATTTGAAGAGAAGCCCTTTTTTGTAGTTGTTTATTTTGATGTTTATTTTTAATAAACAATTTTTCCCCATTTTATGTGTGTGTTTTTTGTATGATAAATGTAACTTCTCATTACTTTCAGCAGCTAGTCATTTATTTTGTAATATTCCTTTTTGATGTTATATTTTCATGTGGTAATATAAATATTTGATAATGGTTACAATTATTATTAGCCAAGAAATAAGAATACTGACGATTCCAGAAATAATATATGTTCATTGTAGGCGTGGGCATAGTCAGGTAAATATTTTCAACTCTGAAAGATTGACCAAGTGATCATTTTGCACCACTGTCAACATTTTGTCAGTCAGGTGATCAGATATGTTGTTATAGATACATTTTTAATATGCATTTAATTTGGGATAATATCATTTTGAAGAAACAAAATTTATGTAAAATTCTTGTCTTGTTATTTATCATAGTGATGACTTATAATATACCAAGTATAATTATTGTTTCCTTAAAACTTATTACGCAGTATAGTGGACATTTTTATTTTGCAAGAGCGTTGATTGTCAACAATGTTTTCATTATTGATTTTTTGAAAAATATGAACTAATTCAGTGGTTTTGTTTTAATTTGAATACTTTTATTATATAACTTATAAAACTTTGCTTGGATTTATCTTTGCTGACTATTTGCGCTTCTGTGTCTATTTGGTTAAAGATTATAAGGTTAAAATTAACCTGTTTTTAATTTGCTGTTACCTCTCTTTCACAGTAAGATTAAATAATGAAACTATTTTCAGAATATAGTGCGCCATTTACAAAGTGTTTTGATAATAAATAAATTACAGAATTTCTGTGTATTACCAAAATATCAGAGCTATGTGTCAGATAAGCATTGTGACAAAAAATTAAATTGTTGAATTACTATTCAATCACTCACTCGGAACATGATCTACAGGACCCTTCACCCCAACGACTCAAATATGCTCACAATCAATAAAATAGTGCTAGAAATGGACTTAGCATGCTAAAAACCCTTAGCACCCATATGTCACACATGAAATTCGAAGAAACAGTTAAAAAGTTATATGTAAGAGATATTTATGGCGGCCATTTTGAATTTTACGTTGAAAATATATGTTCCAATCAATACAGTTTAGTATATTAAAATATTAAAATATTACTCCCGGACGAGTTAGCAATCAGATAAAAAAGGTTTCATAACTATTGAAATTTTTGTCGGGTGTATCCACAGGTTGCCCGGACTATAAAGCCAGACCTTGAACTTGTCTAAGATGTCTACGAGCGAATCAAGAAAACTCTTCATCGCAGAACTTGTACGAACATAGATTTGTACAAAATTCGTACAAACGAATCCCGCACAATTTGTCCCAGTTTGCTCCGGTTTGATGTTCCATAAACAAATATAACCTGGCATGTGGGTAGTACAGACGACCAAAAATATAATAATTGTAAATTATGCTGTATTGGTGAGTGTTTTCAGTGATATGTGTCAGAATAAAAAAACAAAAGTATTTTAAATTTTGCATGAATCAAAATTGGGAGGTGAAAAATACTGGAGAGATATAAAATACATAGATGATTCATTCTAACTTGCTTCCTCAGACCTTTTGTTTTCACTAATCATGCTATTAATGAAGTGGATGAAGTGAAGGGTCTTTTTGGAAACGAGACGACTGATATTGTGATTTCAGTTAGAGGCTTGTCCAGCTAACCCCGTGTCCCCCACCTTTGGCTGCTAGAAACGAAATGAAATGAATGGGGGTTTAGGCCACCTGTGTGCACATATACGCTAAACTGGGTCAGTAGAACCTCCTGAGGATGGTGATATGAATGAGATGACATTGCCCTCCCCAGAAACAGGATTCGATATTCGAGCCCAGGCGGTCACAAGTCGAGCACACTACCTCTCGGTCACAGAGACTCCCCATAATATTGAATCCTTTACGAATGCGCGGGGAAGAAACTTTTCTTCATTAAAACTTAAAGGCCTGTGTGGGGTTAGAACCCGCGATCTCCGACTTTCCAAGCAGGCAGCTTTACCCACTGCACCAGGGCTCCGCCCTTTTGGCTGCTAGGAGACGATATTTCTTTAAACATTATAACAGTAATCAATACACAACCGCGCCTCGCAGGAGAATCCAAGCTTAAAGAGACTGGCCCAGGCTAAAATCATAAAAAAATCGGTGATTTTATTTTGGCTTTTTAATATGACCATATGATGTAATCATGTCCATAGACTAGAACCGCAATTTTTGTTAATTTTTGTGCTGTGCATTCACCAGTTAGGCTACATATAGAGACGAAATTCTTGATTTCTAATTATTGAAAACCATGGCAAAAAAGTGAAATAGGGGAATTTCGTCTCTATATCTAGCGTAACTGATATATGCGCAGGAAAAAAAATAAAAAACTTTTGCAGTTCTAGTCTATGGATATGTTCACATCATATGGTCATATTAAGAAGCCAAAATAAAATCACCGATTTTTTATGATTTTAGCCTGGGCCGATCCTTTTAAATCAATATACGATTCGAACCCTCATTACCAGTGCAGAGTGACAATTTATGGCAAGACGGTAATGCCATACCATACAGCTGTCCCTGTAGTCGTGGTAATTATGGTTATTCATAACACTATGGGCGACTGTACCAAGGGTGGTGTTTCTCTCGCCTGGATGGCCCAAGATGAACCATTCGTATTCATATTGCTTGCAAATAGGCCTATTAGGTTTTTTATGCATTGATAAATTTGCACCATGGTAATATAAAGGTGGACGGACAGTTCCGTCGGCAAAATCAAAAGTATGTGAGAGTGGCTAGGCATTCAATGTAACTTGCATTTCGTCGCTCCGGAAGTAAATGGTCATATGTACAGTTATCATGATGGCATATAATGCGATTTTCACATTGGTAAATAAATATTTTCAACTGAGCTTGTCCATATGAAAAGTGTCGAATTATGACTCATAATTATGATGCAATGACATAGGAATGCGCATCAAGAAACATGGGAAAGTGAACCTGCGAATATGCGAAATGGCATGGAGTACAGAAGTTATATGCGAAATTGCAGCCCTAAAGTAGGCCCTACAAAACTATGAAAGTACGGAACTGAAATGTCGAAAGAAGCTGAAAAAGCTTGATGGGAATGGAAATGTACGAAAGTGTGAAATGAAGAGCTATACAAAAGTGAGAGAGGTCGAGGCGAAAGTAGGACATCACACAAAGAGCGATAAAGAAGATGACTGTTAAAGGTGAAGTATCAGTTGTATCGCAATAATATATATTAATCACTTAAGTCAACTAAGCCTATTATATACTTGAAGTTTTTTTTTAATTGGCAGAGATGCTTTCTTATCTCTAACTAGTAAAATTAAATCATTCTTATTATAACTGATGAATTAGTTTTATTGCAATCTGAGTCATATAGAAACATAATTGGCAAATCAGCTGGACTTCCCAGCAAATCCCCCCCAAAATATTATAATTATATATAAGATGTGTACAACGTCGGCCCAGCGTCTTCGACGTTGGTCCAACATTGTAGGCCTACAGATGGTATACAAATGTTTCGTGTTTGCTGGGTTGTCACGTGGCTTTGTGAAACTACCTAGAATAACACATGTTTTATATTAAAATAAGTTACACAAATTTGTGGAAATAGACAAAATATAAAGCCACATTCACAGACAATTCTTTAATACAATTAAAAAAGTGTGACCACTACTTAACTAAAAAAAATTAAATAAAAAAAGTCGGATTTAAAAACTAGAATTAAAAGACTGTGAGAGGAAACGATCAACACAAAGTCCAATTTAACTAAGTGAACTTCTCTTCCTGTGGATATGAACAGGTGCTGGGGGTAATCAAAGAACAAAGTGAAGCTGGAAGTCCTGCTACACGAGACATTGCCTGTTTCTCTGACCAGTACCCAAAACGTCGTGGCTGGTGAAATAAAACATGGAAAAAAATGCAAATCAACAAAAAAAACGGTGGTGGAAATGCCTGAACTTCATTCCCGCATTGAAGAAGCAGATGCGGGGATTGCTCTGCATGTTGCCAACTCTCTCAAGTACAACGTAGACCGTGTCATAGTATACTCACCAGATCTTGTTCAAACGGCCATCTTGGATTGTTGCTGTTTTCGGCCAAACACGACATGCATCTTTTAAAATATAAACTGGTTGACCTCCATAAATCTATTTTATACCTGATTGCATTAAAAAATAAAGTCCACTGGGAGAGCAGTGGATAAAATAGGTGAATATTTGTTTTTTTTACCGTGAGCGACCATTTGGGATTTTACGCTCTACAAAATTCAGTCCATTTAGGTGTAGGAGCTCATATTTTTTACAAATACCTTAAACTACCTAAAACAACCGTCAAACTTTACTTGCCGAAGGTTGGTCATGGAATCATGGTTTTGGACCCTACTATATATGACACTTCGAAGTTTGTTTAACTGAATTTTTAATGGAATAAGCCTACATGAATTCCTTAGCCCCAAAACATAGACATGCATGTGTAGCGTCATTTTAATATTATAATTATAGCCAAAACACACGGAAAAAAATATTGTTCGTCAGACCCGATTTAGCTGAAAAAAAACAATTCAAACAGGCAATTTTTATACAGCTATTTAAAAAAACGCCCACCTTCACAGATATCTACCCAGGCTTTTTTGTAGTCAATACCTTATATTTATCAAATCTGAAGAGAAACCCCCTGCCTCTCTCATGCACACAGACTCCAGCCCCTGGACTAAACCCCCTTCATAACAGTTTGGCAGAAAAATTCCTTCTCAGTTATGTTAAAGTCAGCAAAATAAGTGTGTGTCACAATTTATTCCACTTACTATCAGTTATTAACAAAATTGAAAATGAAATGAATCGGGCTTTAGGCCACCTTTGTGCACATATAGGTTAAACTGGGCCAGGAGAACCTCCTGAGGATGGTCAGATGATAGAGATAACACTGTCCTCCAGACACAGGATTCGAAATTCAAGCCCTGGCGGTCTGAGGCCGAGCACGCTACCTCTCGGTCACGGAGGCTCCCCACAATACTGACTTTCACACGTGGATGGGGAAGAAACATTTTTAGTTTCTTTCAAACCGCCGAGACCGGGAACCAAACCCCGGACTCTGGCGTGAAAGGCAGCGGTGCTAACCACTACCCTAGGGCCCCCGCCCTAAAACAGAATTGAAGACTGGAAATGGATTATTTAAATTTTCAACCACTTGAGGTTGTGTCTCGCTACTGTGATCCACAACCTCAAGTGGTTTAAAATTACTCTTTCTGAGCTGGATGGAGTTTCGCAATGTGACATCACACACAACGCCCGCCCATTATTAACTATTGCCAAATATAGCAGGAGTTCTCATGCTTGAAGCGGTACCGAGTCGTGTTTGCATGTCTGTACATGAACTAGTTCAGATTTCCGCATTGAACCCGTATGAAAACCGGCTTAATGTGTGACTGCGGCCATGATCTGTCGCAATGACGGACCAGAATATGTAGTGACGTCGGCACATCGTCGCCATTTACCCGATTTTCAAGATATTTAAAGATGTGCGGGACAACAACAGCTAAAACCAGTGAGGCATAAATGTGAATATGTGTTGTACAATAACAGCTGAAACCAGTCAGCCATATACAGATAAATCCACCACCTGACGTCAAAATAACACCGATTGACGTCATAAACAAACTTCGTTCACTAGTCTCGATCCAGGAAATCCATCCCTGCCCAGCAAACTCAAAACATTTGTATAGTATTTGGACCATGTTGGGCCAAAGTCGAAGACGTTGGACCGACGTTGTATAAATGTTATACAAATGTTTGTGTTTGCTGGGAGTGCCCTAAATTTAACTGTCAAGTACTCGGGCCAGTAAAGGGTTATTTGAAAAGAAATGCAGAACTACTTTGTGCAGAGAGTGTAGTTCTGACGTGGAAGTAGCTGTGCTAAGCTACCCCACGTTGACCTCCGTTATATTAGCAAACATTCACAGGTCGGGCATTTAACCCTTACAACGATGAAAGGTTTTTGTTTAAACCATGGAGACTGAAGGGTTTTTTTCAATTTGAAATAATCATACATGTCTTGGTTATTTATTTCCGCTTCATTTGAATAACTATGTTATGGGTGTACTGCCATTAGAAATATGTTTACTCTTACAGTGGGTCTATAGACGTCAAATTCTGACGACTGAAGTCGATCCCTGGGCTGGGCTACTACACTCACTCAACGTTGCAAATTTTACGGTGGATTCACATTACGACGTTTGGACCGACGTTAGCTATGCCTACTTTACGACTTGCGTTTACTTTCAGCAGCGTTCATTAGTCCACGGTTAACATCGTTTATAAAAGTATGTTCACCTGCGACATTAAGTGAAGTTTTGATGGCTGTATGTCAATCTCTTTGATTCAGGTTATCGATAGCCACCCGACACGGCCAGGCTGACTACCCAGTTAACTTAAAATATGTGTATAACATTTATACAACGTCGACCCAACGTCTTCGACGTTGGTCCAACATCGTAGAAAAGTTATACAAATGTTTTGTGTTTACTGGGTATGTCACTTAAATGGCAGACCGTGCAGCACTGACCTAACTACAGTTTACTCAACATTGTGTGTGCATGCCACAAAAAATTCGTCAATTTAACAATATGTTTTTGCCACGTCAAATAAAATTTAATGTAAGACCTTCTACACTCACATTACAATCCGAAATGTGTACTGGAACCTATTACGTTTTTCAATATATTTGGTGGTATCTGATTCTGTGTCAGAGCTTGCGATGGCATCACGCAACCCGAAATTACTGAAAATACTCATTTAAACAACGCAAAATAGTTTTATAGCCTTGACTCGTATGTAATCAAGGCCTGAACACAAAATAAAATTCACTGAAGCGGGAGAGTAATATAAGAGTGCCGAGTAAGATAACACTACCCGTGTACCAGTTGTGTGGCCTAAAAAATGAACCCCTCTCCACAGCAAAATGCCATGCATATTAATGATAATTCCAATGATACTTGCATGGAAAAATAGAATTGATAACACACATCAATGAAAATTTAAAATCGTGATTGGTTAGTTAGAAAAATCATTAGGGATAATATAATGTAGCGATTAAATACGCTGAACAAATGAAGCATAATTATACAGCATCGATTATGTTAACACTTTAACATAAGGGTACTTATCATGCTTATATTGCAGCATTTCGAAAAAGGGGGGGACAGATAAACAGTGTCACGGTCGCCCGGATTTTTTTAACTTTTATCTTGAGTGGTCCAGATGGTCATCTCGGCTAATCAAAATGTCTAAGATAATAGGTCACTATCCTAAAGAATACTGGTGACTGTCGTACAATGGTTAAATAATTGGTTACTTTATCATATCCGTAATATGTTCTGTTAGTCCGTAATAACAGACTCTGTGTGCAATACCATCAGTGAAAGCGTCATTTCGGACTATGTTGTGTGGCTGTTTTTACATGTTTACGACTGCCCATGAACACCAGTAAACCAGTGTGACAGCTAATCACGACGGCCGTGTAAAGCCAAAATGCAGTAATTGCCCACATATCAAGTCAGCAGTTACTGCTTGTTGGCCTTGCAGATCAGAATAGTCGTCGAATCATTTGACTCATAGCACGTCAAACAAGGATTTGAATTGGGTGAAAAATTAAGTCTGTTTACAGTGATGCAAAAGGATGCTTTAATGCATCGTGAAGGTTAGAAAGGGCTTAAGAACTATTAGTAGTTTTCACTCGCTTGAAGCTGTGGGTTGCAGTAGCGAGACACTGTACCTCGACCATCTAATTAGTCGCTTCAAGGTTTAAATACTTGGCAGCCTAACAAGGCCAACTGTGTCCCCTCCTAGAGCTCAGAACCAACCAGAAAACATCTTAGATTTATAATTGGCTAAATTAATGTTGGTCGGATCATTAAAGGCGAGCACATTATATTGGGGGGCTCATCACGACATGGATGAAATAAGCTGGATTAAAACTATTAATACATTTAGATTTGTAATTTGTAATTTCTTTTATATTACATGTTTTGGTAACAAATACGGGCTTACAAATAGTGATTATTATGGCCATCCCAATACTAAATAGTTACGGTGATCAGCACTTACACAAATACCACCAAGTTATCAGGTCCGATTAAAATATCATTTCTAATATGACAATCATTTCAAATTATCTGAACACGGGCAAGTTGCCAGCAGGATTCATACGCTAATAAAAAGGGCACTTGGTACCAACCTATTTCATGCTCTGTGCACAACATCTTAGACACGAGGTGCTGAATACAAGCCCAATATCCGACATTGAAGGAACACATAATAGGTAGCAGCTGATGAGCTGTTTTTGTACCAACAAGAGCGAGATTACTTTAACAAAATATTGGACACTGCAACGTATGATGTTAGTAAAACGTGAGTAGTCTGGTTTATTCCTCATTGTAACGATTTTAAAGGGTAGCTCATAACATATGACTATACAGCCGTCGTGTTTCAAAAAATAATTATCTAGATAATATTTGAACACTGATGTCCTCATTGCGCCAGAAATTGGTCTCCATTCACCAGCGGGAATACCATCGTGTTGACTTCACCTGGATGTATTTCCGGATCGATCTGTTTGTGTTGAAAATGTAGTTCAAGAAAACTGAAATCGCAATCGGCCAATGATAGGGGGGAATTACAAACTGAGGGTGAACAATCACACAACTTAGACTAGACTAGTTTTTGGCGTTACTGAGGCGAACTTATAATTTTCACCCACTTGAAGTTGTGGGTCGCGGTAGCGAGACATAACTTCAAGTGGGTGAAAATATTAGCCTTTGGTAAAGATCTCAAGATTTACCAATCAGATGCCCACAAACTAGGCGAAACTAATAAACTGACAAGCGGCTAACCTAAATATTAAGAAGCTGATTGGTCCAGATAGCAATAGTCTCAATAATGGGGACTAATATCTAATACAAATCAATTCTCCAAAACCTCTGCCGCTGGGGGGGGGGGGGGCGGTCACGTAACTATAGAATATCACTGACCCAATATGTATCTACTAATATTTTTAAAATGCTATTTGTTTTTAAATAAATCCTTGGTTGCATGAATGTTATTGAAGTTCAAATTAGCATATTTATGAAAATAGATCGACAATGCACACGTGGAGGATATATTATGCTATGTACTGTCATACTTTCATGTTTATTGAAAATTAACTTGATCGTGGATGCTGTAATCTGAACACTGTAATCTTAGCACGTACAGTCATTAGAAGCAACTAATGACGTCCTTATCTTTACAATGCCACACTCTATCCTCTCTGCTTCCTATAATGGCACATCTAATGACTTAACACCTTCACGTCACATTAATCGTTTACACTCACGTGTTATAAAATCTTATGTAGCATGTTTTTAAAGATTTGTAAGCGTAAATCATAATTGATGAACACTATTATATTAACAGTCACATCTGGCTGATACTGTACACTATAATATCATAATAAATACATAAACAAATACAATTATAGTGAAATATAATATAACTTTATTACCTACATATCTGCTAACAACAATGGTATCCTGTTGCCATCATGTTGAATGTTGATAGTGAAGATTAGACGGATGGAGGGCTTAGTCGTCAGGTTTTGGTTAGCGATCCCCGGTTTGCTAAATGACTAGGGTATTAATGGAAGATTAACGCTTCGACAAAACGCCCGACAAAATTTAAAAGAATTTCGAGCGTGAGCTATTAGGCCTGTCTGACATTGGGTCCATTAATCTCTACCAGAACGTTCCACGAACGAGTAACGTATGTAATCCTCTCTGGTCAAAATTAATGTTAAATTTCTAGTATATCAATCGTGCGTCACCTGGAAGTGAAGCGCGACCTAACCTTTGTCCCTACATATCGCACACTCCAGCTATGTATTATATGTCTCAACACAACATCAAATTGTAATAGGCATAATTCAGCAGCTTGACGGGTGAGCCATTTTTCCGTTAATGGCGGCCACCTTGGATTTTGCTTTTGACATGGATCCATCTAAGAACATTAAAACGTTTTCCATGACACAAAAAACTTATTTTTGGCAAATAGACAACACTTATATCACCTCGGCTAGTAAATAGCTATCATTACATTTTAAAAGAAAATGTCCGTCCTGGATTTTAGGTTAGACAACTGTTAAGGTACAAGTTGTTTCACTATCACGGGGCACCAACAGTGCTAATACTAAAATATACAACAAATTAAAATGTATGCATACATCTACATCTATGAAATACTATGATTTTCAAGATAGATTATTGTTATATCAGCTTAACCCCTCTCACTAACAAAGTTCTCTTGTGTCAGCGGAATGCCATAACATTCAATTGACAAAAGCAAGTCCCGGCGATGAAAAGGTTTAGCTTTGGTGAGAACAATAAAAACAAACTAAATCATGCAAATTTGCACACATTCATGAAAAACATCAAGATAATTTCTGAAAGAAATTCTGAAGAATGTCATTAAAGAGTTCACTGAATAATTTCTGAATAATTTTGGAAGGTAATTCAGTTTGCAAATATAGCAGTTTGGAAGGAACATGTGCTGGCGTAATAGCTTAGAATGTATCTTTTCATGTAGGAAGAAACGCCATGTAGACAGTGTGTTTTAATTTTATCAATGATTATGGTAGAGCTTTCATTAATTAGTGTTGTAACCTATAAATAAACGTGTATTGATTTGGTTTATGTATATCTTTTATGTTAAGTAAATTTATTGTTCTGAATAATGGTTCAGTTTGCGAATTATATTTGCTGAAAGTAATGATTCTGGCTGCCCTTTTCTGTAATTTACAAATCCTTTCTATGTTGTGTCCCCACAGTAGAAAATCATACCGAAGAGTTTGATTAGATTACTTTTTCAGCAGATCAGTATTTTTACAGCTAGATCATCAGACTACACTGCTAATTTTATTGTCATACTGCAACATTTATAAAGTAGATAATGATAGTCACTGGATATGAAGCATCAATCTAATTTGCATTATTTTTATGCACCAGCTTGACCTCCAAGTAACAAAAATAAAATATATGATAATAACCATAAAACGAGCACTGATACACATAATATCAGGTCTTCATCAACACAATCACCTGTTAAATTACAACCGTGGGACAATAAGCTTCACATTACCCCTTACAACGATGAATTATTATTTTTGTATGAGACATGGAGACTAAAGGTTTTTTTATTTGAAATCGCCATAAATGTCTTATTTAACTCTTTCCGGTTCATTTGAATACCTGTGTTATGGATATCTTCAGAAATATGGTAATTCTTTCAGTGCTGTGATCGTCCTTATACGTCTGAATCTGACGTCTACAGACGTCAGAATCTGACGTATAAAGACGGTTCCCGTGCTGAAAAGGTTATAAATGAAAACGACTTTATTAAGATGACAAATCTGACCTAGCGAGATTAACGATTCGGTTGCTTTATCATTGCACATCTCATAATTTTTTTTCGAATTTGTACAGGACATGTATTACTTTTAAATATAAATGTTATGACTCAATATAAAAGACGAATAAATCTGCAATGACTTTTATATATGTCAAAAAAATATCTGTATGTCTTTCTGTCTGTATACATTGACAATTCATTACCATTTTTATTATGTTTACTAGATTATTTTACACCTAAATATCCTTGGTATTTTCGAAATATTAAGTTACATTGTACTAGAATGTACTAGAAAGTACTGTAACGTGAATTTTCAACCACTGAAGTCAGAGAATGTTCAATGTAATATGAATTAATAATATAAATTGTAATAATTAACACTAGTGAAACGGTCAGAGAACACGTGCCCCCTTCTTTGACACTGACATCAATCGGTATGCAGTATACATGATATCTATTCTCGAGTGTCAGGATTTGGTAGGGGTGCACCCCTCAGACGTCTGGCTATTGGCCCGTGTGGCAATGTCAACCCGCCTGCAGCAGCACTGTAAACTACAATGACATACATCAAATCAAGGTTATTATCTTAATCTTGTCACGAGACATATTCAAAGTTATAAAGTATTATTTGTTTTCCAGGAAGGAATATAGTAGTATTACCATTTTTTTATCCGTTAACATTCTTAATGATAATTTGTATGAGTTAAGACAGTTTTAAAAGTTTCATTCTATAATAAATAATGATGGGTTAGTGAAATTATGTCAATTATTTTCAGAGAATCAATAATATCGATAACAAAGTGCTAAATAAAATATTTCTTGAGACAAAGAGAGATAAATACCTATATTATAACCGCTAACTACGATAATTATTTCACAACATTTAGCACGTTTGTGCCTGACGTAATCACCTCAATTTAGCTTATGGAATATAGTTATTGACAGTGACACATGATGGCAGATGTTCAATGCAAAATAAACAGGTCAAAAATGGAGAAATATGCTATACAGTGCATAGTGTAAATAGTTCACTTTCACAGGCGTGCACAAACGCATTTACATATTTAAATAAAATTAATGATTATATTTACTAGATGATGTTTACACAAAAAAAATGAATAATACTATGCATGTAGTATACATGCGTAAACACGTGGCGATTGTCCTTTGTCGCTGCCTGCTGTGCAGTTTCAAACCCCGCTTGGTGCAGGATTTTCAGAGAAATATAATGATTCTCCCCTCTCCATGTTGGGACACTGTTTCGATGCTTTGTCATTGTGCACGTTACCCTCACATTTCCACTTGACTCAGGTGTAAATGAGTTCATTGCAGGACAGAGATGGCAATGTGTATGATAAGTTCAATGCACCGAAATGGTTGCAGGTCTGTATGATCTCCGTCGAGTTGAAGTTGAAATGGCACACGAATGAACAGGTCCAGTGGTCACGGGATAAAAATGTAAAGTCGGCTGACGAGTCTTCACATAAAGCTGCACCTTTGCATTTATAGCTAATATAAAAGGGCACTTTTATCAATCATTTTCATCACTTGTCTATATTTTGATATAAAACATTACATTATTTCAATATAAATATATTATGTCTTTTTAATAAAATAAATTAGCAATAAACAACGTGCTAACGCAAACATCTCTGTATCCAGAGTGCTAGGTAACTATATCAACCCTTTTAGCTCGGGTCCCGAGATATCTCGGCGGGGGGGAGGGGGGAATGTCCCGCTGTGAAATCAATGTGGTCCGGCATTCATGAAGGTAAACTTGGTTTGGCTGATAAGAGTTTGTTGTTTCTCTTTTGAATTTAAAATTTAATGTGTCATCGGGATCTTTTTTTTTTAAATACTTTATGTTCACGAAGCCCTCTTATAATTTGTCATTTCTAAAAAAAATGATGCACTAACAGAAAAACTCACTTCAATAGTAGATTTTGTTTATGGGAAAAACACAGATGTATTAGATAATTCTGATCCAACCTGATCCAGATTTAACATTAAAGGATTATTTTCGAACAAAAAATAGGAAATGAGCACCATAAAATCAATAAAATTATCATAACTTTCTCAATAGTTGAGATAGAGACTTGATTTTTTTCACCAAACTATATATTGTTGTTGTCTATGAATACAATAAAACAAACGAAACCTTCTTTTGGCCTCATCACAATGATTAAAAAGCTATATGAATACTTAGATGACAGATATCGCAGCAGTGCGGATTGCATAGCTGCACACCTAATCATTACGCATTTAGTACACATCACCCATAATTAAAATGAATTGCGTGACATTTTACATGTTCTTAATGTAACCTCTACTTTTCATTTGGGCGGTATCGATTAAGTAAAACACATCCTCAACCCATTCCAACCTCCATACCCAATTATGTATCATTTTTTTGCGATGGAAGACCAAGCTGATGTTACACGCTGCTGCATAATTGTAATTTTGCTTGTTCAAGTGAACCTTGAGGAAGGAGGTGTAATAAGGGCAAACATGGGGGTATTACCCCTCCCAATATCAGCACTGTCGTAGATTTTATGAAAATGTGTGTTGAAATTACACCTGATCTAATATGTGTAACCATCAGTCCTTTCTAGTAGATGACTGCCAACAAGCTTGAAATTGATAAAAAGTGATTATTCTAAATAGTTTTTGCGGTTTGACTTAATTTATACTACGTTCGCCGGATGATGGTGACCTTTTTTTTATTGGACAGGTTTGATACATGTATCCATAACTTTTTGTAAGGTGTCAAGAATTTTGAACTTTTAATAGATAATGCATCAATAGTCATTCAATGACAATACAAAATCAATTAACCATCTTTTAATGTACCAGGTAAGTTTAGAGTTTTTGCAACCACAACTAAAACTAGGTGGTGTGCTAGTTCCTTTAATAGAATTACTTTGTCATGAGATACATTAGAAAACGATGTATCATCACTACCCAAAATCTGATTTATACATTCAGACTACTTATAACAATGATTGTGTTATGATATCCATGTGAAAAACGACGTATCTGCATTACTAAAAGCGTGTATGTATTCTGTTCCAAGTAAAAACGACAAATCGTTTCAATCAACAATTCGTTTTGTAAGAAATAACAGTCTGGACCTTCTATCTTTATCCATACAGTTGTCTGCTACCGGCAGACCAGTAATCTGACTGTCAGACCTGATGTGGCAAGATGGGACCTTCTAGCTTTGTTAGTGCAAGGATGTTATCTTCAAATGCGTTTTTTCTCAAAACCACACAAGGTGCAGTTACGTCGTTGTCGCATGGGACGGCAGCGAGGATTGTTGTAGAATCGCTGCAATATATAAATGTTCGTAATTAGATATAGTTTTCCAACCTCACACAGTCGTACTCCCAGTAAGCACACAACATTTGTATGACATTTTTACAATGTTAGACCAACGTCGAAGAAGTTGGGCGGACGTTGCACAAATGTCATACAAATGTTTTGTGTTTGCTTGGCTTGTGAGTTGCTGTTTTAAATAAATGATAAAATGAATTCAATAACTCCACCCATTCCAAGTGGCAAGACTACATCCGCTTACCACCGAAAACATACAATTGCTGGTTAAATACATGGCTTCATGTTAACATGGACGCAAGTTCAATACAAATAGGGCACGTTTGCCGCGCTCTAAGTATAAACAACGGACTCTAAAAAAAACGCTTTAAACTGTTCGAGTGAGGAAAAACCTTTTAGTTGGAAGTGTGATTTTGGAGCCAGTGGAGTAGTGTTGTGAGAACATCACCCTGTCAGACAGCTGATTATCGGTTCGGTTGTGAATTACGAGACCAGGAGGAGAAACTTCCGTCAGCCTGCTATTATTGTCCTCGGAGAAGACACGTTGACTGGGCATTCCTTCTGTGCAAGGCCACCGTCTGCGACGCTGGCCTCGCACAGAACCAACGTCGAGCAATGTTTCCTCTCGCAGAGCTCACACATACACAGCTCACACAGCCACATATACAACAGCTGCGCGGAGATAGCATTGTCCGGGTTTACAATGCCTTTGTGCGTCACCTGCGGTGGTGGGTAGGGGGTCTAATGTTGCTAATACTTAGAATCATGAACCGGTATTATGATCAGTAATATTCCTGTTGTAAGCGGTGACACGACCGTTCAAAGACCCACAATGTTATTGATTAATAGGATTACCTCAGCTGTAAGAAGGGGACGCATTGACCCTGTCGCCACCAAACAAAACCGGCTTAGGTTTCGCAAGTGCGTCTGCATTTATAATTGAAAAGATTTAAAAGCAGTTGGCCTACGTCTACATGGAGGACAACTATCTTTTTTCTCATGATGACACACCGACAGGTAGGTGTCATAGCCTACTTTGTATACCTGTACTGAGTGAATACAGTGCACACGATACCATTTACTAAGACATCAGCCAAAGTTTTGCTGATAACCTATTGTCGTCACGTGGCGCGTCCGTCCGTCCATCTGTCTGGTATTATTAGTACCTTAACTTGTTTCCCGTTACTGGAATCTACATCAATTTAACTTTTAAATATGGGCACCATAAAGACACTTGCTTTCACTTTTGACATGTCTGTCTGTATGTCTGAATAAATGAATGAATGGACGAATGAATGAATGGGTGAATGAATGGGTTTTTATGCCACCTTTTGCACATAATTATAGGCTAAACTTGGTCAGAAAAACCTCCTTAGGATGGTGAGATGTATGAGATGACATTGCCCTCCGGACACAGGATTCGAAATTCAATCCCTGGCGGTCTTAGGTTGAGCACGCTACCTCTCGGTCACGGAGGCTCCCCATAATATTTATTCTTAACGAGTGAGCGAAAAATAATATTTTGTTTCTTTAAAACCTGAATGCCAGAGCGGAGTTCGAACCCGCGTACTCCGACTTTCTATGCAGGCAGCTTTAACCACTGCACCAGGGCCCCCCGTCCTTGCACCTGTCTGTAACCTCTATGATCACGATTTTTTTCAATTCGAATTTTCAACACGATACATTCGACATTTTTTGGGGTAATATAGCACACTTTTATTTACTAGGCCTACTGTACAATATGTTTGCTCACTTTATTCTTTTATAGAATATTATGATATCGCTGGTTGAAAATTTGTCGAGGTCGAATTCAGTGATTATTTGCATCATTATCAGTGCAAGATAAGAATATGAAACCAGTCGATACAGCATTGACACACCGATCGATATATCCAGGTATTATGTCACCTGGCAAGATCTAGGTATAAGTAAAACAGAACACGAAGACAAAACATTTCAAGTTTACTTATTTGAATAGAGAGTCGGTCACCGGTGCAAAACACCAACGTTTTTTATTGCAATATAGGAGGAAATACCATATGGCACACGTCAGCAGCGAGGAAATGGAGTCTGTGTGTTTTCATCCGAGAAGATAAATCAATACTCTGTCCCTTTTAAGTCCCTTAACATTTGGGGGTGGAACAGACAAAATGGGCTGCATGATGACGGCATAGTGGATGGAAGCTTGAGATGTAATTAGTCTGGACCGAGAGAAGACCAAACGGGAAAATCTGCTGCAACAAGTGTCTGTGTGTCACGTCAAACTCAAGTTAGTTGCTCTGAAGAGCCGAAAGACAACTGATTACTTGAAAAGTAAGCAGTTACTGCCTTTTGGATTTGAAAGTTAGTGGCGGTTTGTAAGCATGGTATTCGCTGAGATGGCTCGCCCTGCAGAAGACGACGGCTCAGTGACGGATCAACGTCACAGACGTTGGTCCAGCAATGACCCGTAAGCCAGTAAATACGAAACATTTGCATTGCATTTGTACAATGTTGGACCAACGTCGAAGACGTTGGGCCGACGTTGTACAAAATTAATGTTTTACAATTTTTTTGCGTTTGCTAGGAATCATACTTGTCCCTGTGTAACATTACAGTAGCGGAATGTTGTCCAGTATGCGAGCCAGAGACATGCATGGTCAGTGGTAGCCTTACCACTGGCCCTGTGACTACATATTGGGCCAGAAACGGGGCTCTGGTTTTTAGGTCGTGATTGGCCAGCCTCGATTTGATTCATTTTGGGGGTGTGGCTTGAAGGTTCCAGTCCCATTTGGTGATTATGGGATTCCCCGACGTATTTCTTCACACTGTCAATATGAACAAGTACGATTAGTGATAATCTTAATAGAGTTGAAATGAAATTATAATATAATTATATCTATCACCATTCACAAGCATACGACTTTTTGTTTTCATTATAATAAGTCTTCATTTGGCTCGTTGCAGCGCATTCAAGCAATGTTTTGCCATTTTTTGTTTATCAACATAAACAATAATAACATCAACGCAAAAGTGTACATAATGCATACAGCCACTATGGCTCAGACAGCGACAGTCATACATCATTGCACATTGCAATGATGCATGACTGTCACTGTTTGATTGTCTGATTATCCACCCTGCCTGTCACGCCCTTGAAGCCCTTAAAACCAGATAAATAATTAGGTAGTTGTCACTGGTGAGGAACTTTCATATTAGGCCGTCAAAAGAGGCATATAACAACTGCGAATGCGTGTATTTTTATTTAAATTAAAAAAAATACCGATACCGTATTGAACCCGCATGACTGTCAGTGTCAAGTGCTAGTCAAAACTTTACAGATTCGCAAGCCACTACTTATTTACATAGACTTATATGCTTATACAAACACCACATTTATTATTTAAAAAATAGCAGCTACGGCTATTTTATTTGGGCAACAATCGGTATAAACTATCTAGTTTATAAATGCATAATCAAATTCTAATATTAATCCCAGGGAACACGTTACATTGAAACAAAGCTGTTTTAATGTTGGTCCAGCGTCGAAGACGTTGGCCCAACATTGAAACACATTGTTTCAGAGTATCGTGTTTGCTGTATTGACCATTTACAGGTAATGCTATGCATGACCAATCGTACTTGCAATATCGTTCTAAATAGCTCTGGAACCCTCACGTGTCCGTGACGTAAAAAGGCCAGGTGAACCGGTAGGAATTCTACCGGTGAAGGAATGTAAAATGGAGCCCAGTATCTGGCCCAATATCAGTGTTCAGGCTAGGATCAGCGGTGGGATGAACCTGTTGTTGACCTTGAGATGCCCACCTCACCGCGGGTCAGCTTGTTACACTCATAAACCACTACAAATATGGTCCTTCTGAAGGTGAGGTCAGACAGCTGCGTTTTTTCGTTTGCTTCGTTCTAACTCTAAGTTTATTAAAACAAATGAAATGAAATGAATCGGGATTTAGGCCACTTGTGTGCGCATACAGGTTAAATTGGGCCAGGAGAACCTCCTGAGGATGGTGAGATGAGTAAGATGACCCTTCCCTCCAGACACAGGATTCGAAATTAAAACCTTAGAGGTCTGAGGCCGAGCACGCTACATTTTGGTCACGGGGTCTCCACACAATACTGAGTTTTACGAGTGGATGGGGAAGAAACATTTTTGTTTCTTTCAAACCGCCAAGACCGGGAAACGAACCCCGAACTGTAGCGTGAAAGGCAGCAATGCTAACCACTACCCTAGGGCCCCAGCCCTAGTTTATTAAAGCGAGCGCGGACTAGAATTCAAATCAGCGGATCAGTTTGGCAATGTCATTTGGAGAAGCAATTTGGTTCACTTTCGATATTTGTAAAATTATATTGAAAACGCTGTAGTTTTTTCACCTGCAAGAGATAACATTATTGAATAGCTTACCTGAACATTTGCATGTATATTGATATATCTTACGTCAGCCTATAATACATCTACCAGGATGATATTAATGGCATGCCTCATTCAAGATGTTCGGGGTCGATACGTGATACATCCCAGATGAGACTAATATATACGTACGCACCCAACGTTAGTTCAACGTCTTGCTTGACAGCGAGAAGATGGACAGAGGCGATCTGATGTATACGCTGGGGGGACGGGAGGAGCATCGTGCAGACCCAATGCCGGCTTAATATTGAGACAGTGTCGCAGGTGCAAACTAAAGGAGCATTGGTTCAAAGTGTTGGGTTTTCTGGGGAGCATGGCCATGACGTCAGCACCATCTGCGGGCAGGTCGCAGACAGGTTTAGTAGAATAATACATCACAGGCGTAATGCAAAATCGATGCTAGTTTGCTTTATTATCGTGACACTGAAGTCTTGTTTAGTTTTATCTGCAAAATGGGTTATTTACATTGTAACATGTATTATTCTCAATAAAATCACATCAAACAACAACATTCCACTGAAAGCACACTGATTCGATTTATAGCCTACCTTGACGTATTTCGATTCCTAATCATATTTTCTGCTGACGAGGTCAGTAAAGATTATTATTGCAATAAAATAAACCTGATATGCTGATGTAAACTTGACTGATACTAGAGTCTTCACATGGATACATTGTGTTCAAGCTTCTACAAGAAAAAGACCAGATATGAACAGTAATTACGTCAGCACTCACGCCGTCAAGATTGGATGATTTGGAGGCTAAAGAGAGCATTAGCTCTAAGCAGGTTTCGCAGGTCAATGACCTATGCCACCAGAGAAGCTACGTACATTAGCTAGTATAATCCAATACCTTGTAAAAGGGGCGATGGCTGTCACAGCTCTCTTATGATAAAAGGGATGTATGTGTCACTCTATAAAGTGACAGATACATCCATTTGATCTCAGGGGGGATAATGCCGTCCAAATCCAATAGGCATACCTTTTCACATAAACAGCTAAGGCTCAGGAGAGCAGAGTATCGTAACTCTGCTTCTTTAAATACTTTTAGCTATTAAGTATTTAGCACTTACAGCAGCAGTAATGACGTCCATCATAAATAGTTGAAACAGCTTTAAGTAGCGTTGTTATAATCTAGACAAGAACACCTGTCACTTAACACTTTAGCCACCAAATTATTCAATTTTCACCCACTTCAAGTTGTGTCTCGCTGACGCGATCCACAACTTCAAGTGAGTGAAAATGATTAACATTTGACAAAATGGAGGTCAACAAATTTCAAATTTAATATTCACTTTTTATCTTTAACATGTTTAAAAGCTGATATGTAATGTGCTAATAAAAAATGTAAAAAACGAATAGGGACGGTACCGGCGGATAAAGGGTAACATACGCTGGAGGGTATGTTTGGTGAAATCCGGTCGCATTCTGGCAGAAGGTTCCAGGAAGCTCATGTGCCAGAAGAACAACTCCCTTGGGATAAATACCTTTTCACCGGTGTATACATGCACTGGGTAGTCGGAAATAGAAAGTCTGTCAGTGCTAATCAAGTGTGAATTGATGGCCCGTCGGCGAGTGACACAAACCTGGCCACTAACAGGCAAACACTCAATTTCGCTCCAATGTTGTCTAATTTATGGCCTGCTGTCTACTACGTCGGCCCAACATCAATTCAACATTTGGTCAATGTATCGTATTTGTTGAGAAGAAGCTGGTGGGAATGCCGGTGAGTGCATACTATCCTGATGTGCCGATGGTCTTATCGGCTTATTAATTTACCCTTTAAGCCCTCACGATGCATTAAAGCATCATTTTACATCCCTGAAAACAGACTCAATTTTCCTACATTAAAGGGTTTTAGAAGGAAAATTTCCATGAAACTGTTTTACCAATACATGGCAATTTCCTTTAATTTTTAAACCACATCAAATCATCTTCATCCACTACAAGTCGAGAATTGCGACAGCAATTCGCGGCTTGTAGTGGATGAAGATGACAATGGTAAACTCAGGCTTGAAAGGGTTAACAGTAAAAACTGGATTACGTACGTACACTTGTAAATATTTTTTGCATCTGACAAGGATTTTCAAAGCGTGATGATATACTAATGTTGCATATATTACTCATCTTCAACAATCGTATAGAAATTCCTTTTTACTGTCCTGCGCGTGTGTTTCTTGATCCACAACTAGAATTATACAATAATTCAAAGACTCATTTCTTGGCACTGGAGATAGATTACAGTCATAATTATCATTGATTTTGTCTAAAAATTCTGCTGAATCAGCTTGCTCAACTTGGATGCTAATCCTAAACTAATGCAGATGTTTCCAGTGATGGATAACCCTTGTTTATGAAAACGTTGGGTGTTCTGCATAATTGGAAACGGGATGAATTATGTAACGGTTGGTATAATGTTGTATTTACATATTTTGTACTTCCACTCGGTGAAGCTGTGCAACAACATACTGTGAACTGTCACAGGCAAACGCTTAATTTCGACCCAATGCTATCTAATTATTGGCCTGCTGTCTGAACAAAATGTTGAATGATATTTAAATAAAACAATATTACAATGCCGTAAATCACGCTTATTATAACTAAGCACGTAGATTTATGAAAACCATAGATTCATAAAAACCATTGATTCATAAAATCATTAGTCTTAGATGATTTATCTTCCTATAAAGAAAGCACAGTACATGACCGTATACATATACCTTGTGATTAGTTTGTAGGAATGTATGGAATGGTGATGAGTGGGCCATACTGCCCTGTCTATAAATATTATTATTGTTATACTCTCGCGTTATGTGCACTATTTTGGTGAATAATCAACGTTGTCGTAACGTTTTGTCATTGTTTCAAGAAAGTGTGAGCTCGCTGGTATAAAATAATATTATTTACCGAACATAATGAAAAACTCAGCAGTAACAGCAGCAGTAGTAGCTGCAGCAGCAACAACAGCAAAAGCAGCAAAAATCACCCAGACCCACGCAGAAAGCTACAATGCACAGCGACAACTGAACCACAATTAACTTCAACGACATGAGAATAACATTAACAGCACCACTGGTGAAAAATAGCATCACAAATTTGATTGTAAATTGAAGAGGATACATTCTGGACCATTCTGGACGCTATATCTGTTTTTATTAGAGCAGTAGTGCAACTAGGTGATAGATTCTTCAGTGATCAAAATCTCTTATCTATTACCAAATGAATTATTTAAAAAAAACTAACCGACATTATTTTTAAACTCCATGATAATTCAATATCAGAGGCGCCCCCTGATATCCCATAGAACAAGCGCTAGTGGTTATAGAACTACATGTACAAAAGACTTTGCTTTGTGGTATTACCACTGGTGCTACAATGACATTAAGTGGTCACATGTATGATTGCAGTGTACGAATCAACTGGTGTGATCGTCTGATCATCCCCTAGCACCCAGAGTGTCACATATACCACTCATGTGAGTGGCACATGCAACATTCTGGCGGTTAGGGGTCGATTGACAAAGGAGCAACAAACTTTAAGGAACCTGTGTGCATCACTACCAAACGTCCATTGAAATCAGTCAAACTGAATAGTGCACTCGCCCGGCTTCGGGGTTCTCTCTGTCGCAATAGGACGTAAAACTGACTGCAATGATTCAGTCGCTGTTTCCTGAGCACGCTCTGCCAAAAGCAGCATGCTAGACTCCTGTGGTCCTGATGTCCTTCCTAGCAAACACAAAACATTTGTATAACATTTGTACAACGTCGGCCCAACGTCTTCGACGTTGGTCCGACATTGTGCAAATAGTATACAAATGTTGCGTTTGCTTGGTTGCCGGTAAACCACATAATAAGTAAAGCTAGACCGGGGCCAACAGCACCCGCACTGCTCCGCAAGGCAAAATACAGCAGCTGCTTATACTTGAAAGAGAGCAGTTGCAGCCTATTGGCCTTGTATGACAAAGCATCCCTGCTATTATGCCTCAGAAGCTGCAGCATCAACATCAGCAGAGCAGAGACGACGGTCATAGTCTGCTGCCGGCAGTTCTGACCTGTTTGAATGGCGGACCGGGCGACTCAACACATGGCTCCATTTTGTCATCTTTCCGTAGGTAAATATTCGGAGTATTGGCGCCAGAACGTATTAATGGGATATTTAGTAGCACTGCAGAAAGCGCAGCAGACGTTTAGATTCATGAGAGGAAACTGACTGCTTGGCAAAAAGAGGAGAGCCTAATGCATGGCTGGTAAGAATAAAACACTTATGACTGATATATTTATATGGCTGGAAAAAGTGCAAGAAACAACGATATTCCTTTATTCTGTTTTAATATTAATTATTCAACTAACAGCCAAATTTGCATAGATTTAACCCTTACAGTGCGGGGATCGACTTTATTCGTCAAAATCTGACGTCTGTAGACGTCAGATTCTGGCGACTAAAGTCGATACCCGCACTGTAAAAGTAAATATATTTCTACTTGTTGTAGATCCATAACAAAGGTATTCAAATGAATTGGAAGGAGCCAACTAAGACAATAATGGTGATTTCAAATCACCATGGTCTCCATGGTTTATTTAAAAGATTTCACGTTGTAAGGGCTGAACCATACAGACACCATACATAAGATCAGGCACATCCTCCTCTTAATGCCTGGCTTTTATGTGTACATCCGAATCTCGGATATATACATTCTGAGGAGAGAGGTGGCTTGCCCTACTATCGCCCCATTGTTATTACTTCACACAGAATGGCCAGCAAAGGGATGGAGAATAGAGCGACGAAAATCCACTTACATCGAAGAGAGTAATGTTTTTATTAGATATATGTGATGGTTATAAGTAGCATATCGCCTGATTACGTCCAGGGAGAAGTACGACCGGATTTAGAGCTGTTGCAGAGCCCATCTCTGTCCGGTAAAACACAGATTATCGGCTCGCATTATTTCTCCTGGTGGAGTGCCAATAATCTTCAAGCAAGCAGTCACCGCTTGCTAAACTTTGGTTTATGAGCCCCTGTTGACAGGTGCTTAGAAGTGAATACCATGGTAAGTGTGTGGAATTTGAATGTGACACTGTGATGTTTTTCCTTCAAATAACGTGGGAGTGAGGCTAATTGGAAAACGACATAAATAATGACAGAAAGTGAACAATAAATGGCAGCAATTACTTGCCATTTATGATTTCAGACTGCTGATATTTACACACGATAAAACACCATGTGAATATGATCGATGCGTGCAGTGTCTGTCTCTCAGCAAACACAGTAGACAGTCGCTGACCCAACGTCTCAGACGCTGAGAAAATGTTTGAACTACATTGCATGCACATATATATAAAGTGTTTTGCTTTTCCGTAACCTGCGGTGGAAGCAACCAAGCATCAAACTGACAGTATAATATATTTTAAACCAGCCAACATAATGCATCGATACCCTGGCTACAGTAGATCCTTGTTGATGACTGAGTACACGATCCATATCATCAAACAAAATTAATGTACATCCTTGAGCCAAAACATGACCTTCACGTGTATAATTTTATTATTATCACCTTTACAAAAATGGGTCTTCAAATGTATTGGATCTATTAACTATAGACACGACAGTCATAGGTTATTGATGAATTCAATACACATGTATGGTTTATTCAACCCGCAGATTAATCATTTTTTGCATTTAATAATAGATCATGAGATCAGATTTTGTTCGTGTGTCGCAGAAACATGTATTCACAGAGTATAGATTACAATAATAGATAAATCATTATGATGATTTAGTATTAGTATTTAGTATTATACTGTGTCACCTAACTATATACTTGATATATAGATAAATGCTTGAAAAAAATAAAATAAAAAATATATTGAAATAATATATAAATGGAGTGGAGTGGAGAGATGCATTCACAGTAATCACGAGGCATTGGGTCAATGCTGTTTTAATGCTGGTCCATAATCTGCGTCGCATTGATGAACTCATATATGAAACCTATTGTCTGTGTTTCAGATTGGAGTCATAATATATTGACCAGAACAGACTTCTATGCGGAGCACTGTGAAGAATGGAACTTGGAAACTGTCATTTGTTGCAGGGAAATCAACCGTCATGTTAACAGAAAGTGTTCCATTATAGCACCAATCAATTAATAACGGGACTACATTGGTGAATGGCGTGGCACAACAGGACATAAACGCTATGTATAAGGTGAAGGTCGCTGAGCACTATCGAGCTGGTGAGATAGCTGTGTGGTAAGAGCGTCCGATAAAGTTACATATTTAGCGTTTTATCAATCAGATTACAAACACGCGCCCGAGGCCAATATTTGCAATCAGGGTTTATTAAGCCACACGACGGCGTATTGATGGTGGATATATCAATTCGCCTAAAGCTGGAATCGCTCGAAGCATTTTGTTTATTTGAAGCTAAATGCGACAACGAATAACGAAAAACGTTTTCAACATCACACATTGAATTGCTTAACTGAGAAACTACCCCGCTGTGTCAGCGAAGAAGTGTTGATGTTCATGTTTTTTTTTGAAACGTATGTATTATATCACACGACTAAAAATCTTACTGGATACACAATATTGATCATCAAACGGATATGCGTGGATAATTAAATGATGGGACAAATTGTGTCACGGGGGTGAACACGTGAATGTGTTTACACATGTGACGATGGTGACTGCTGTGTACTACGTGCTGGCGTACATGCCATTATCACTACTCATCACTATTGGTGGCACAATCCTGCTCACCTGTGCCATGTACTTCACAACTATCCTGTGTAAGTCTTCTGACATGCAACTATTCTACAAGCACTCAGAGCTGACGCGCCACCTACTGAAGAGCTGTAAACTACTCTCCAAATCCTTCAACCCGCCATTTTGGATACGCAATGCGCACGTGCAAACAGTACTGCAATATCTTCTTCCACGTTCTGAGTATTATTTTCGTCGTCAGTATTTAATGCTACGTGATAGAGGTATAATAGCGCTGGACTGGGGAGTAACGGGTGAGGACGTGCTGCGTAAGAAGAACGCCATTATGGTAGTAATCCCAGACGTGACTGGTGATGCGGGATCTGTCTCTCATCTGTGCCACGCTGCCTTCAACAAGGGCATGCGTGTTGTGGTGTTTAATCGTCGTGGACATGGAGGATCTCCTCTAACCACACCAAGATTGTGTACATTTGGTGATCCAGTGGATTTACGACAGGCCGTAAAATACATTACGGGCTTGTACCCGACGGCCAAAGTAACAGCAGTGTCAATAGGAGCAGGGTCTGGTTTGCTCTTGTCGTATTTAGGAGAGTATGGCTCGTCTACTCATCTAAGTGCTGCAGCTTGTATATCTCCATTATATGACGCAGAAGTGGTTTATGGAAAACCTCTCCCACAGCCTTACGACTTAATGCGCCTGTTACGAATGAACTTACTGCTGAGTGGTCATTACAGGACGCTAAGTAAGAGTGTGAATATAGAGGACGTGGCTCGGTGCCGCTCTTTGCCACAGTTTGAAGATCTAGTGTTTTGCAGACAGAGTGGCAGTAGTGATATGACAGAGTATTGGGATAACAACAATCCAATGAGAGAGGTTGATGAGATATCCGTGCCCCTTATCTGTATTAATAGCCTAGATGACCCCATTTACAGTGCAAATAACATACCCTATGATCTCTTTACTATATACCCCAACTTTTTATTAGTCCTCACTGAGCTCGGGGGACACTGTGGGTTCTTACAGGGTGGACATCTCATGTCCTGGGCAAATAAACTAGTTCTGGAATATTTGGCTGCCGTCATGAAATTCTCATCAACAGAAGGCAAAAATAATTTCATAGCTAGATAACTCATTCATACCGGTATACTGTGCTGTTATAATTTAAGTTTAATATTATGGTTGTGATTATACATTTATGTGAATCTCAGCAATGTTATTCTATCAATCAAAATGATCAAAATGATCAAACTATTTTTTTTATTAAATTTAAATACATTTTGGTTCGAAACCGAAGCAAAAAATAATACACCATCTACAAATATATTCTGTTTGAATAATTATATAAGAATAATGTGTTGAATGTTGTTTGTCAATACTTTTTTGTTTAAACGTGCTTAAAGTCAATAAATTTTAAGATTGTTAATAAATGCTACAAATTGTTTCATTTTTGCACAACCGCGTGTTGACAAGCGAGGAGGGGAATCCTTTAACGTTGCTTGTACCAGAGATATAGAGAATCTCTTTATATCTATGGCTTGTACTTCAACTATTTATTGACCCTGTTAAATGTTTACTAACACCTTTTAAAAAGATTAAATATAAAACGTGATATCAATCAGCATTATTTCAAAACTGTAAACCTCCATTTTGTCAAATCTAAATAATTTTCACTCACTTGAAGTTTTGAATCGCGTCAGCGAGGCACAACTTCCAGTTGGTTAAAATTCAAATTAAATAAATTAAAAGGTTAATTAAGCCCAAATAATTGCCAAAATTTTACGTTTGTGACAAATAAACAATATTTAAAAATGATCTTGATAATTTAATTGCATTTCTATTTATCATATTCTATCCATGCCATCACATATCCAGATTTATTCATGTTATTATTTTAACAGTTAACATCCCTGCAAACAGACATACCGTCGCCTCGGAGCTAAAGGATCCTATCTGACACTCGTTAGAGAGGCAGATAGGATCCTTTAGCTCCGAGGCGACGATACATGTATTGAGCATGTATACGTTCTTTTAATGCGGATACACTGAGCCAGTATTAGTTAAGATTGGGCCAGCATCGTAGATGGTGGGCCGCCCATAAATAGTTATTTCGCAGTGTCTCGTGTCTGCTGGATATATTGCGACAAGCTGACATGACGACCTGTCGGTCGATATCACTCGGACAATCACTCGGTGCTGATTAGGCTAAGTATGGCACAGCGGGAATCAGAATTCGTGCCTACCACTCGACTGAGTGGCACATACCGCAATCTGGCTGCTAGAGATTATAATTCAGTAATCATTCATCCTGGGTGACGTTTTTTAGCGCACTCAAACTGTGCTCTTAGCCCTTACAGCGCTGAATTATTTTGTATAAACCATGGAGATCGAAGGTTTTTTTTCAATTTGGAATCATCATAAATGTCTTAGTTAGCTCTTCTTTCTGATTCATTTGAATTCACATGTTTCGGGTCTACGACCACTATAAATATTTTATTTCTTTCAGTGCGCACTGAAAAGGTTAAAAACAAAATGTCTGACTGAAATTTATCTGTAGAAAAATAAAATTTATGGTCATCAATTTACTTCCATTTGATATATATGAAAACCACTTGTTTTTAAATAGCTAGCTACATACATTTTTAGTGCATTTAACATACTCATATTTTGTATGTTGTATTTTGTATGCTGTACTAACAGAAAGTGACTAACATAATGGAGGTAATTTATGGCAGTAGCTCTGTGATAACCTTATTTATCCACGTAGATTAGCATGCATGATTAGCTATTCAGCCCACGAAAAACAAGATTTGATATTGAAATAAACAAATCATTACAGTCTATGTATTGTATAAATCGGGATGTGATTACAGCAAAACAAAATGCATTAGCTGCTCACTGCCTTTGTACGGCAGAGTAACTGTAATGAAACTGAAATATGTCGCGATAAAAACATAATTTTAATAAACATACAGCATACGGATACAGTAACTTTTTTTGATGAAGTGAGGCGGATAGAAAATAGCTGTCTACACCAGCGCCAATTATTATTTTACATTGCCCGGTGTGCGATTTGTAATCGTTTCTGGCAATGGTAAAAGCTATAAGCAAATCATTCAGTTGTTACTCCCTCTACAGGTGACAGATATGGAGAAGATGGTTATGCTATTTTCCAATGCACAAAACATTTGCATAACATTTGTACAACGTCGGCCCAACGTCTTCGACGTGGGTCCGACTTTGTACAAATGTTATACACATATTTTGTGTTTGCTGGGATGTCTGCTAACACGGCAAAAAATATAATTCTAGAATCGAACAGTTTTCGATTATGCCAGTAACCGATATATCCGATATAATTTTTCAGCGCTAGATGTCATTTCATGTCTTCGTGTTCATCGACTAAATTATTCAGTACTGGTAATATCAGGCCGTATAAAGGTAATCGGCAGTATCTGCTTATTTTGCAAGTGCTCAGTTACTGTCGTTCGCTTTTGCATGACATTGTATATTGTTAGGACTGTCAATCATTTCACGACGCCACCATTGTCCGTTTCGTGTCAATATCCTTCTGTACCTCATGATATTCATCCATTAATCACTGTTTTCTTACAATACTGCTCTGCAAAGCAAAAAGGCAGTTTCTGCTTACTTGCAAAGTAAGCCGATACTGCAGTTTGGCTTTGCACGGCAGTGTAATTAATAGTGATGCGATGGAAATTACACGAGACAGGTGACCCCATACACTGACTTCTCAGTGAGTGTCACAGTACGTCACCCACTGATCTTTTTCGTAGCATTTGCTATTATTAAATACCAGGCGTCTCTGTCGTCTGTTACATCAATGCCTGCCAGTCAGCAGCCAGCAATTCATAAAATCACACGAGTGGTGAGGTAGATCCTGATCGATCAGTTGTGTTCAGACGCGCATTTGTCAAAATATAGGAATATGAATATTGCTTTACGTCGCTTTCTGCACAATCATGGCAATATCGCGACAGGAGGAAGCCCGAAGCCGGGACTATGCCCTACTCTTATTTCGAATGACTTCAAGGGTTCTTTATAGTGCACAGTACCATAGGCAGCACTGTACACTCCATTCATTTGAACAGTTTGGAGCACAAAATATAGGAATCTGTGCACGCAGCGCGCGACATACAAGCCTGCTATTAACCAGAGGGTATCGAAGAGTGTCCTACTTTCAATTTTATATTTATTTATAAATATTTTAATGGAGTTTTTAAATTATGAACTATGCACAATCTTTACTATATACACCGGTATTATATCAGTGTATATTCAGTCTAGATATCTTTATCTCATTTTCAGAATTGGGTTATTTTACACTATGTGAGGCCACCATTCTACCAAGTTGTCAGCTGGTAGGGGCGGGGGGCCTAGGGTAGTGGTTAGCCAGAGTTCGGGGTTCAGTTCCCGGTCTCGGCGGTTTGGAAGAAACAAAAATGTTTCTTCCCCATCCACGTGTGAAAGTCAGTATTGTGGGGAGCCTCCGTGACCGAGAGGTAGCGTGCTCGGCCTCAGACCGACAGGGCTCGAATTTCGAATTCTGTGTCTGGAGGACAGTGTCATCTCAATCATCTCACCATCCTCAGGAGGTTCTCCTGGCCCAGTTTAGCCTATATGTGCACAAAGGTGGCCTAAAGCCCGATTCATTTCATTTTTGTCAGCTGGTAGTGGGTTTTTTTTACACATCTAGACACGAAGTACAAACAGTGGCTGTGAAAGCTTTTACCCCTTGTGGTGATTATTAGCTAGTCGGGGAATGATTACCAGTGTCTGAAGTAGAGACACTGGAGACAAGAGTGAAGTGACCCCACTGCTGAGAAGAGTCTGTCAAATGAATTACCTATACCAGTGTAGATATTATGGCTGTCGAGATGTAATTACAGTATAATTATAAACAAAATAAAAAACAGTGTGTTTAATTTATACATGTTAAATATACCAATATTTTTATTGTTGTTTATATGCGCACGTCCATCATTAAAAATATCATACAACTGTTAAGCATGTCGATGGTTAGTTGTTTCTCGAAGTATCATTTGGTATTGTGTGGAACGTGGGGATTACATGTCAATGTTGACTACCGTTCACCACGTGTCTCTGAAATGTCAAGCCTGTTATTAGCTGTGGAATGCTCTCCCGTGATTTAACATGCTGCAAGTGGCGTGCTGCAGGCTAAAAACAGTCTTGCTCAGCATTATTGCTTAACCTTCTACCATGCATAAAAGTGCCGCATTGTATTGTAGTAGGCCTCGCATTGTATTGTAGTAGGCCTATTCTGCTTGCCGGTATAATTTTATTTGAAGCAATCTCAATGAAGCATGCTATTATGACATTGAAAACCTATTCATGATAATTATTTATTATTAATGTTACTTTATAATAATTTACATCGCCAAAATGAGCCAAATGTTGTATATAGTCTTGTACATATGTTCATTTTAATGACGCATAAGTCTGCATAGACTTTGAAGTTATCGTGCCCACAAGGTAAAACTAATGACGTAAAGTATGATAAATCGGCCATTTTATTTTTTTCCAGTCATCATTGAACTTGTCCGAGAACTCCGAGGATAGTTTAGAAAGTGTTCATATTATCTCGAAACGGATTATTATGGACATGTTAGGGATGTAAGATTTAAAATATTGTCAGACATACTAAATATTATTATACATTATTCATGTGTATGTGGACGATACAGTGATGTTGACTCTCCAGATACGTTACAAGCAGCAAAACACGGGATGAAATTTCTTTGTGAAAAATGGAAGTGGAAAGTTATTGTTAGTAAAACTAAATAATTATAATTAATTAATCTAAAAAACTTCTAGATAAAGTATACTTTTACAACAAAATACAATTCTAAATTGTTGATTATTTTAATTATCTAGAAGTTCCTTTCACAGCAAATCGTAAATTTACTGAATGTAGAAAATATGTTTTAAG
>OZ024903.1:40801935-40931935 GCA_964017125.1 Flabesymbios commensalis
TAAAACTCTCAGCACCAACTTGACAACTAATTCGTCCCTTAGTTAGAAGGTGTTATACTGCCACTTTGTAAAATGGCAGTTTAACACCTTCAAACTCCAAGGGGACGAATTGTGCCAGAGGAGACTTCAATGTTTTTCCATACACTGGGACAGACACTGTGATCATATCCAAACACACCTCCAATTGGTTGCATTGTCATTGACACACCCTCACATACATCGTGCAAGGTGCATTGTGATCCAGTACGTATACTATATGCTTTATTTGCATGTGTTTCCCCTGCTGCTGATGTTTTGCAACATATTATGATGCAAAACATCACCAGCAGGGGAAACACATGCAAATAAATCGCTCACTCAGAATAAATCTACACTCCCTTCCCCACTTCCAGGATTGTAGATAAGCAATGACATATCACATAAATGCAATATCTTTCCAACCTTTCCTAAACCAGCGATCATCACTGAAGTCGATTATAATAATAATTCAGATTTATTTCGTACTCGAAGTACATAATACATAGTATACACAAAAGAAAAGAAATTCACACAGCAAAATTATACATATTAATCACATAACATATAGTCCAGCAGAAATGATAAATGTTCTTCACATAAATTTATTGCTCTGTAATCACGAGATGATATTAACTCTTTAGCAAATTGTACAGTAGCTTTGTCGTCATTCGTTAAATTATTATAGTGCATACGTTTAACTATGGGGAAAGATGTGCTGTACGATGATCTGGCAATGGCATTGCGGTCTAATTGGTACCTAAAACAGACTAGAGATATGTTATTACATAGTGGGGAACAACTTCCTTCCATGGCAAGTTTCACACACATGTTGACTATTTGGTTTTTATTTCTAAGTAGTGAATGAACAAATTTAATAAATCTTCTATGGATCTGGAAATCAATAGGGGGATCATCAGCTATCTCGTATACAAATTTACGGTGTGAACGAGGAGAAATTTTATAAATACGTCTGACAGCTTTATACCATGCTGTGTATAAGCGTTGAGATTCTTTCAGTGTTAAGTCCCAAAGCTGAGAGCCATAAAGCGGCATACAGAAAGTTTTAAATAAATGATACTTGACTGAGGAATGACAATGAGAAAAGGTCAATAATAAAACATTAAGCCTCTTATTAAATTCAGAAATTCCATCTGAGATGCGTTTTTTATGGGAATCTTTGCCAATGATATTTCCTAAATGTACACCACCTGATTCGGCAGAAATTTCTTTACCTTGAAATGTGATATTGATATTATTTACACTTGTCTGAATATTCGAGTACACAATAAGTTTTGATTTGTCAGCATTAAAAACAACATCATATTTACAAGAAAATTGTTTACATATATTCAACATTTTTAATAAACCTGTCTTAGTAGGACATAATAAAACAACATCATCTGCATACGCAAGAGCTCCCACAAAGGTGCATCCAACATAACAACCAATACCAGATTCTTTCAGCATTGTCAGCAATAAATCGTTATAAATGCCATACAATATTGGCGATAATACACCACCTTGTTTCACACCGTTGGATGCCAAAAAATTAAAAGATTTTTCATTTTCCCATGATACACACATTGACTGGTGTATATACATATTAATAATAAAGCGTAAAACTAGGGGACATAGAGCCTTTGTTTTCAGCTCATTAAATAAATGGATATAATTAACTCTATCAAATGCTTTACTGGCATCAAGTAACACAACAAAAACGTCTGAACCTCTCTGGTTGTAATAGTTTGTTACTTCATCTAAAACATATGTACATGTAACTGTGGATGATCCCGACTTAAAGCCGAACTGCAGGTCAGAGGTATTAAAACGCCTACTGTACAAATCTAATAAAACCCAATCAAATACCTTCCCCATTATACGACTGAGATCTATAGTACGGTAATTATTACTATCGTGTAACGATTTACGCTTGTTATTAACAATGGGGATCAATATTGAAAATCGAAATTGACTGGGTGAAAAACCATGATGTAACATTGCTGTAAAAAGAAGTGACATATGTATATTTAAAACAGATGAGGCATGTATAAGATGACTGGTGCTTACGTCGTCAAACCCATCTATTTTATTACTTTTTATATGTTTCATAGCCGACTTAATATTAGTAACTGATATGTGGTGCTGGCTATTGCAACCACCCTCAATACATCTATGTTTAATATCTGAGGTAACATTTTCCATTAATTCATTTATTTCAATTTGATTAAACGATACTGTGTTATATAATTCTTCATATTTACAAGCAAAATTATTAGCTATTTTATTACTATCAGTTTCACCATCGATATTGTTTGGCGATTTTTTTTTTTACCAATAAATTTATGTATATCTTGCCAAAATTTACTCGGGTCATTTTCTGCAAAAGTTTTAGCTATTGAATTTGATTTCAATATATCACTATTTATTTTTGCTTGTCGTACAGCATAGTGATACTGGGAACGTGTCGTGTCGTATATCTGCAAGTATGCCCTGGTGTGGACAGCCATTCTGCTTCCATAGCTTATGCCAGAAAAGTGCTTTGTCTTTGGAGGAGGATACCTGCTCCTCCCATTCAGCAATAGAGCGTCTGGGAGAAGAATTACCTTTTACGGGGATAGTATCTGCTGCGGCATTAATACATGCAGTTATAATATTGTCATAATACACTTGGATAGACTCATTGTGATGAGTACAAAAATAATCTGTGCAGTGTATAGCTTCATATGGTAATTTAATATCAGCTAATAAAATATTTAGGACTGTCTGATACCGTAATATATCATGATCAGTAGCTTTATCCCATGAAATACAAGGTTTATACATGTGTGTTTCTACATGTGTATAATCAATTGGAATATCGACAGACAGTGCTATCGGAGTATGATCTGAAAAATTATCTACATCATGTAAAATAGAATGCTTAGTAATAATAGGAAAAACATTTTCGGGCACAATAAAATGATCAATAATAGATCGCTCACCATTAACCTTACTTTCATAAGTAAATTCAATGTCGGACAAAACATGATTCATACAATTGACTAAGTTTTTTTTTTTTAGAAATTCCTCAAAATTGTTAGTGTTAAATGACTTAGATCGTGCAATATCGGTATTAAAGTCTCCACCTAATAGTATTATAGAGGACGTAAATTGTTGACATATTCTACTTAATTCACATGAAACATCTTGATATTCTAAATTGTCTACTTTAATATTGCTGTCACATGGCATGTATACATTGATGAGTAAAATATTTACATTATTAAAACAATACATTATACAACATATTCGTTTTGAAATAGTTTCAATGGGAGTAATAGTCCCCGCAATATCTCTTTTCCAGATTATAGAACAGCCACCGTATGGCCTACCTATTGAAGGTTGATTAGAGTCTATTCCAGACACTCCATGACTTAGAACATTATTTATGTTATTGCTGAAAATGTCTAGACGATCCTCACACAACCAAGTCTCTTGTATAAATACAAAGTCATGAGCTGAAATTAGACTATCAATATAGGCCAATCTGCCTGTTCCGAGTCCGTGTGAGTTATATGAACATACACTGAAAGTGGTCATACTGAATAATAAGTAAAAATATAAATAAAAACTTGATTTAATGAGCTTAAATAGATTGTTCGTTGGATCCGCTCCTCGGCGGGATAAATTTTCTCACTCTAATTCCCCGTGGCCATATATTGCCATCAAATAGATCGGCAAATTCCGATTTAGGTACAGTTAATTTAAATGATTTAAACATAGCATTGTCATGTGACAAACATTGCGAGTCACGTACGGTAAAACCCATTTCGGAAACGTGCTGACTAAGGTCACTAGTAAGATTGGTTGTACTTACTCGATATATAAACAGGTGTCTGCTTGGTTCAGGCGCACCCTGAGCTCGACGCTCCTGACCTCTAGCTGTCCCTGTAATAACTCGACGCCTCTTGTTCTCTTTTGGGCGGGGGCCCTAGGGTAGTGGTTAGCACCGCTGCCTTTCACGCCAGAGTCCGGGGTTCGGTTCCCGGTCTCGGCGGTTTGAAAGAAACAAAATTGTTTCTTCCCCATCCACGTGTGAAAGTTAGTATTGTGGGAAGCCTCCGTGACCGAGAGGTAGCGTGCTCGGCCTCAGACCGCCAGGGCTCGAATTTCGAATCCTGTGTCTGAAGGACAGTGTCATCTCAATCATCTCACCATCCTCAGGAGGTTCTCCTGGCCCAGTTTAGCCTATATGTGCACAAAGGTGGCCTAAAGCCCGATTCATTTCATTTTCTTGTTCTCTTTTTGCCGTATATTGCGCATCGTCTGTCTTTGGTATTGGAAACCATCGCCGTCCTCGTAGACAGGCAATGCCTGTGTAGACGAACGCCAACTGTCTCTACCCAGAGACATATTAGAACTGTATCTGTCATCAACTGGACCTCGCGGAGGATGATTGAGACGTCCAAGTCCTCTTAGATTTGTTGAGCCACGACCACGTCCTCGGCCTCGCAGTGGTTGTCTTTGTGGAGGACGGTTGATACGTTGCTCAGGCTCAGATCGAAAATGTATCGCGTTGGTATCTTGTTGCTGCTGTTGGCACTGTTGCTGTGATGCATTCTCCTCTTGTTGTGATATCTGTGGTATTGGTTGTTGACCTTGATGTGGCTGTGATGACTGCTGCTGTACTTGCTGCGTTTTCTGTTGAATTTGCTGTGGTACCCCATTGTCTTTGATGGTTTTATTATTGATAATACTGCTATCATTCAGCTTAACAGGTGTCTGCTTGCTTACAGCGGCTGCAGTGACCTCAGAATATAACTTGGTTGCTCCTGCAGGCCTCTCCACGTCATCTGCATGTAGGCGCAGGGATGTATCAACACCCTGCTGGAGACTGGTCACTATGGGTTCTAATCTATTCAACCTGTCCAGAAGCGAAATATTATTTAATTCTTCTGGGTGAGATCTGGGAATGATCCCCAGACTACCTGCGTCAATTACTACGCATGGTAGCTTATCAAATTTATCCAGCTTCATTAAAGCTGCGATGATATCCTGTAGATTAGCATCTTGTTCAGATCTGACATTAGATCATCGTCTTCTTACCTTCTGTCCTATCACTTTGACATCACATTTCCCCCATAATACTTCTTTTGCGTTGAATGGAAGAAAGTTTTGACCAGTAGGTCTAAGTTTTTCTTAGCCAACAATCCCAGTGGTCATTAACACACAAAATATTTGTTATTTTTACTATTCTTTCGAACTAATACTGTCACCGGATCTTGTTATGATAGTATCAGGTTGCTAAAAATTGTCAACATAGTCTGGGAGTGTTCTAACAGACAGACAGTTTATTTGACAAACAATATATAGCAAAGTGGCAGATACACCCTTTCATATCAAAGGGGATGACTAGTATAATCAGCTTTCACGCCAGTGTTTTGATCACAGAAGGAGACATGTCTTGATGATTAATAGTCTTCTGGTAGCTGGCCTTTGACACGTTATGCAATGGTTTATCTGAACCATCTGAGAAATCCCAGTTCATATTTAAACACTAAGGACAACACCAGCATCTCGCACTCTGGTCTATTTATCGTTCTAGCCCGATATGCGCGATCAAACAAGGGGATTAACATTCTAAATGCTCTACGGTCACTGATTATAATAAAACATTGCATGTTAAAGTGCATGTTGAAAATGATAAACATATTCATTTGGATATTGTATGAATCATTTCTCACTGTATATATAATCGTTAACGCAATGATAAACAATAAAATCAGAATCCGTGCCTAGGCCTATATCTAGCAAACACAACATTGAACCAATCTGATTCTATTGTCGGATAGCGTCGAATACGGTGGGGGTGATATTTAATCAGAATTGGTTCAATGTCTTGTGTTTGCTGTGTAGTAAACAACCATCTGAAAACATTAGTCAGGGACCATGTCCACCGAAATAAGCTCCCATGCGATTTTTTGTATGATGCTAAGCCACCCATCCAGACGTCTCAAGGACATCCCAAAGAACAAAAAAAACATGTTGGCAGTCTGAAATATGTGGGGGGGGGGGTGAGGTATCTAAGAAATTTATAACATTTTACTTGGCTGATTTAGGGATAAAACATTAAAAACATCCAGGGGATATTTTTACACATTTTTCGAAACAGTTATGCCACATGTTGTCATTGAATATATTCAGGACGAAGCATAGGTGAAGTTTTGATTTTTTCAGGAAAAAATGAACCCACCCTTAGAGCGCTGAAAGTCAGTATTTCCAAAAAATCACTAAGCTCGTAGAATGTAACTTTCCCATTTGCTCTACATAAATTATGTATGATTATGATTATGCTAATGTCTGTTGACTTCATTTGGTATATCGGTCATCTGGTTCCATCATATCAAGTTAGAAAAACCCTACCTTGTTGCATGAAGGACTTATGTGGTCAAAAGAACGGTTGAGGTACTCTCACAAGTAACATTTTTTTCGACCCTATGTAATAACATAATCCTATTTTTTTATAGTTATAAACAACTTTGATACCAATCTTCCCATATTTTGTCATTGAAGACATTAAGTGCGAAACATACGTGAAGTTTTGACCCTTGGAGCGCTGAAATTCGATATTTCACAAAAATTAACACAGCTCAAGCACTGGTCGAACGTGTTTTAAAGACATTATTCACCATCAGGTGGCATACAAATTTGTCTTTGTCAGTAATGTCTTGTGGATTGTGTGGGACCACATGCAGATATACTTAGATTGCTAGCAATATTTCAGTTATTTTATTAGAAGGGTTGTCAATTGTAACAGATGCAGATCTGTCCTACTGATAGGTTTGAACAAGGAATCTAGATTCCTTGGTTTGAATGGACAGTATGAGGCTCGTTGAGGTCAATACAATATGATGACATGCTGGCAATGGATATAAGACACATAGATGGGTAATGTGCCTGCAAAGGTAAGGCTGGATGTAAAGTTATTATATAACCTGTTCATAACAAACAAATCAAAATGAGTTTATGTGGTCTTTGGTATTGTCATTTTACTGCATTGCTATCTGTGTCTTGAAATACTAAATGATAAATAAATAATTACAGACTTATAAATAATTATCTACAACTCACAGATAATTTGTTTGGTGATATTTCGGATAATGTTTTGTTACTTTAAAAAATTTATATTCATACTAAAATAGTACATGATAAAATTTGATCATACTAGCAAATCAGATTTTATGAGGTATTTATATATTTTTTTCTAATTATACGTAGGCCCCCTATATGTACTTGCTATCATTTACACAATATATGATACTGTGAACATATAACGCAGACATCCAGTGAGCTATCAGCTTAGAGAGTCTGTTAAATTCGAGAAGTCCTCCCCCTCCAACAGCACATAGCTAGGGACAACAATCACTGACTTTTTCTAAGGTTAAAGTGTCAAGACGTTTCTCGTGACACACTTTCTAAAGCAACATCTATTGGCATATAGTGATTTGGTAAAGCAATTATTGCTCCCAGCCATCATATTTACAAGAGACTAATGCCACATACTGATAACAAAATAAAAAGAAGGTTAGGTCTGATGACATCATAATGGTTATAAGGCTTACACCAGTAAAACATATTTATATCAGAAGAGGTATAAGGCACCTATACATGGAGGAAACGGTACTAGATCAGCCTACACCCCTATTTCTTTTTCAGGTTACCCACTGATCTCGTGAATGCTAAGTCCTATACTATACTGATACATATTTAACGTAGTTAGGAGAGTACCCCATCCTGACTTTTGACTTCATACACCCTCAATGTGACAGCTCGGTCATGGTTTCCCATTTTCAGACACATAGATAAAACAAATGTATGCTGCGCAAATCCAACAAACACAAGATACAATGCGCATATCCGTACAACTACACATGGAACCGAAGTATTACGTCTTGGTGAACAGAGAAAATATTGTAATACCCCAGCAGCTGGTGATCTCTAAGGTTAGATTTATATCGTCAAAAATATCTTAACTTCAGATATGTTTCGTCCTGAATATATTCAATGACAAAATGTGACAACATTGGTATTAAAGCCGTTTATAACTATTATAACTATAACTATAAAATAGGATTTTGTCACTACAAGGGGCCGACAAAATGTAGCCGGTGAGATTACCTCATCCGGACTTTGGACCTCATAAGTCCTTCATGCAACATGCAAAGAATTTTTTTTATAATTTGATATAGTGGTACCAGATGACAGATGCATCAACTGATGATAGCACACATTAGAATGTTCATAATCATACAAATGTATAGGAAACGGAAACGTTACATAATACTAACTATGTTAAGTTTCTTTTTATTATTGACTTTCAGCGCTCTAAGAGTGGGTTTACGCTTAACAAAAAAATCTAAACTTTACATACGTTTCATCCTGAATATATTCCAAGAAGAAAATGTGGCCTGAGTGGTATTAAAATCGTTTATAACTATAACAATGACTATTATGTTATGAGAAGGGGTAAAAAAATGTAACTAGTGAGAGTACCCCATCCACTCTTTTGACCTCATTATTCATTCATACAACAATGTGGGATTATTTTAATTTTATATAGTGGTACCAGATGACCGATTTACCAAATGAAGTCAACAGACATTAGCATTATAATATTCATACAAATGTACAGGAAACGGCAAAATTAAATGCTACGTTTTTAGTTTTTTTTTAATATTGACTTTCAGCGCTCTAAGGGTTGAATTACGTTCTGTGAAAAAATCTAATAATCTAAATAATTTGCCATCTTATCTTTAATGAAAGATCAATAGGATAGACAGTGATTTAAAAATTGTTAATTGTCGTTTGGATTTTTTAATAACCTGGGGTTAAAAATGTACAGTCTTTTGGGCTCAAGGGTACCCTTCAACATCCCTCATTTGAAGTACTTTGCTGCCTCTGGAAACTTCTACATCTCCCCTAACAATGTTCTGGAGATATTTCTCTAACACCTCTACCACTTTTTGTGTCAAGCAAACTGAAAAAACTAACAGTCTTTTGAAACTTGGCTCCCAGACTATATATGCTCCACAATTTTGTGTCCCACAATATTTCATCTATCTCTAGTGTTCATAAATTAACAAGGTAATAACCACTGCAATAGTTTTATTTTATGTTTTGTATCATAAAATTATGATAGTATTACTGTTGCAAAAATGTGTCAAAAAGATCCTCTGGATATTTTTTAATGCTCATTCACAAAGTCAGCCAAGCAAAATGTTATCGTTTTTTTATTATACCCACCCATCCCCCCCCCGCATATTTTGGACTGCCAACATGTTTTTTATTGCTACTTGGGATGCCCTTGAGACATTTGGGTGGATGGCTTAGTATCATACAAAAAATCCCACGGGATTTAATAAGCTCCTCGACTACATTTACTGAATCAACAAACACACTTAAAAATAACCAATGTAATACTGTTATTTTACTGAAAAAACACCTTCATGGATATCGTTAGCAATATTAACTGAGATCGTGTTCTTTGATTTGCGGTATTTTTTCTCATTCTATGTAAATTTAAAAAATGCTTATTTTTCCATTTGTAATTTTGGAAAAACTTGATGTGCGACAGCTGTGCCAACAAGCCGTGTATGAGTTTATTGCTTAACACATTGGCGGTACATGCCATCAAACACAAAACATTTGTATTCTATTTGTACAACGACGTTGGTCCGACATTGTACAAATGCTAAACCGGTACAAATGCTTTCTACAAATGTTTCCTGGGCTATAACATAAATCTTACATCACGCCTTAGGCTGTCAAATTTATCACATTTAATCCTTGTATTATTTGCTTAGATAAGACATACTTGGTTATCTCCTCCACGGACGCTATGGGATAACGTATGAGGCGCAAAACGTACCAACGCGAGCGAGATTTCGCCTCCGAAAAAGATCAAATACACTATTTTATCATTTCCAAAGCATACCAGCGTGAAGGCAGACGTGAGCGCCTAGGGCAACGCGAAAATAATGTTATGACCGTTTGGAATTAACCGGAAGATTGAACATTGCTTATATAGTCAACTGTCAAAATAAATTGGACAAGGCTGTCCCCAGAATGCAACAGTGGCCCCTGAACATTCCACAATGACATATCACCCCACATTCACAGGTATCAGCCAAGATATGCATTTCATACACATCACCGCATTAGGAACAAGTTCCCAAATCATATCGTCGCCTCGGAGCTAAAGGATCCTATCTGACACTCGTCAGAGTGGCAGATAGGATCCTTTAGCTCCGAGGCGTCGATATAAACTATGTATACTTGAGCGACATGTATGAGGAAATAATTCACCAATTCTCTTATGTGGGCTTTGTGTTGAGACACAAACGGCTGTGTTACCATGGGGGTCTGGAAACAGTTGACTCACAGCATATTGACAGTGAGAGCTTCCCCAGCCAAAACGGCACACTCACCAAATGTTGGTTTATTGTCGGCCACATTATTGTCGGTCTAACATTAAAAAAACATTGGGCCAATTTATCGTTGGAGTAGTATCTTGTAATCAGTTCAGTCACTGATATTAATGCCGTCAAAGTGTACTCTATAGGCTAATGTAGGCCTACACCTGATCATCCCACGCATGCCCATTTCGCAGTTTTATGAATCTTTGAAAAAACTTTCTCGCAAAAATACAGGAGAAATTTGTGTTTATCGCAATCTTTTGTCAAACTGATTACCAATAAGATGATAGTGGTTGTTATCATAACATGAAGATTAGGGCCTATAGCGGCCATGATTATCCCTATTGCCTACCAAGGACCCACAAAGACAACTATGAAGCACGTTATAAATGAAAAATATTAGAACAATTTAAAAGTCGCATCAACGATTGGATAAGCTATGGTAAAAAAAAAAAAAAAAACGTGGGGAAAAATAATAGAATCGTGGGATGACCCATGGGAACAAACTAAACGATCTAGCTTGTCGATAAATTATAGTACAACATCTGACCACGACATAAGTGCATCTCTCCCACTAATTAATAATCTGCCCCAACGATTTAATATAACTGATGGCCATGACCAACTTAAAACGTTGCCACAACATAGGCCTACACACGTGCTGGTTACAACGATATTAGACAAACAATTAAGCATATTGCTACTATCGCGATGCCTATAGTGTTCATCATTTTTCCACTGGGTCCGACGCCGCCGCGGGGATACACAAATCAATTTAGCACTAACTAATGTTGTTTATTTGCTCACAGATATGCCATATATGCCTTCTATATTCCTATATTTATTGGTACCTTCATATTCGATGTGGTAGTTCTCGAGATATTTCAGATAATCTAATTAACTGTTGGGGAGAATTCATCAAGCCTATTTAATTACATGTGGTGCTGAATACACATACACATATGCTGAATACACATAAGTATAATTATGTTCATTCTTTTGCTGTACTACAGTTGGAATGAATGAATGAATGAATGAATGAATGAATGAATGAATGAATGAATGAATGAATGAATGAATGAAGGAATGAATGAATGAATGAATGAATGAATGGCGAACCTCTTGAAAATGGTGAGATGAATGAGTTGACACTACCCTTCAGACACAGGATTCTAAATGCGAGCCCTGGCGGTCTGAGGCCGAGCACTCTACCTCTCTATCACACAGGCTCTTCGCAATACTGAATCTTTCCGAGTGAGTGGTGAATAAACATTTGTTTCTTTTAAACCTGAATGCCAGTCTTGAGTCCACCACTATTTTTATTAACATGATGATGCATATGATGGCTTTGTTATTGACATCGTCGTATCCGCATTACAGATCGGGATATATATTGGCGAAGCATACACTATTGCTTGAGATACTAGAAGTTAAGGGAAGCTAGTGACCTCGGAAAACAATATTGGCAAAACTATCAATGCAAATGTTTATATAGTGTGGACACTACATGTATTTTTAATATTGCAAGTTACCGAGGATCTTTTATTATCAAGATGATCAGCGAACTAGTGTTATTTAAAGGGACATACCCAGGTCTAAAATCATTAAAAAATCGGTGATTTTATTTTAGGTTAAAGGGACTCAATCAGGCTAAAATCGTCAAAAAATCGGTGATTTTATTTTGGCTTTATAATATAACCATATGATGTAAACATGTGCGTAGACTAGAACTGCAAAAGTTTTTAAATTTTTGTGCTGCGCATTTACCAGTTAAGCGAGATATAGAGACGAAATTCCCATATTTCTTATTTTGGACATGCATGTCCGAAATTAGAAATCGGGAATTTCGTCTTTATATCTATTCTAACTGGTAAATGCGCAGCACAAAAATTAAAAACTTTTGCAGTTCTAGTCTATGGACATGTTTACATCATATGGTTATATTGAGAAGCCAAAATAAAATCACCGATTTTTTGACGATTTTAGCCTGATCAAGTCCCTTTAATAACATGACCATAATTATGATGTTAACATGTCCATAGACTAGAACTGCAAAAGTTTTTTTAATTTTTGTGCTGCGCATTCACCAGTTAGGCTAGATACAGAGACGAAATTCCTATTTTCTAATTATTGACAACCATGTCAAAAATAAGAAATACGGGAATTTGGTATCTATATCTAACCTAACTGGTAAGTGCGCAGCACAAAAATTAAAAAACTTTTGCAGTTCTAGTATATGTTTACATCATATATTCATATTGAGAAGCCAAAATAAAATCACCGTTTTTTATGATTTTAGACCTGGGCATGTCCCTTTAATATATGGATTTTTGCAGAAATACGAAAGCATTTATTTTGTTGTGAATTTATTCACACTCCACAAGTTATCTGTGCAACGAAAGAAGTAGATGTTGATTTCATAAATATACTGTAGCAAATAATGATACAAAGCAAGGCATAGAATATACAAGCTGTCAATTAGTACTAAGGATATGTACATGATAAAGATTCTTATATATAAACTAAACATAAACGGCATTTAACTGCTTTATAAATATATGCCCCCCCCCCCCTACACAGATAAAATAACTACAGATTACTATGTATTTTACAAAAAGGACAGACTGGGAAAAAACTATAAACCAAAGTAAAACATATTATAATTTAAATTTAGACGGACATGAAATATGCTATCAGTCACCTACATATCATAATAATAATAATAAATAAATAAATATTTATATAGCGCCATATATCTGTAGCACAATAATAGGCGCTTCACATGTGAAAAATTGTCCAGTCAATGTAGCGTTTATTTAATAGTAAAAAATATGCATTAGTAAGTATAGATTTTAAAACAGTTAAGAACAGAGGTACGTTTTGATGTATGACTTGAATTGACTGAGGGTATTGTTTTCGCGCAATTTCTTTGGCAATTTGTTCCATTCTACAGCAGCAGCGAAAAAAAAGGCTCTCTCTCCAAATTTTTTGTGTGGGTTTTCGGAACAACCACATACCCTTCTCCTTCAGATCGGAGATTGCGCGATGGTATGTAGAAGGTTAATAAGTCTGTGATATATTGATGAACATTACTATTTAGAGCACGGTGTGTTGTAAGTAAAGTTTTGTAAGTCATGCTGTACTCCACTGGAAGCCAGTGGAGTTCCTGTAGGATGGGAGTGATGTGTTCATATTTCCGACGGAGAGTTAGTATTTTGGCTGCCATGTTTTGGACCTTCTGCAGTTTTTTTTAAGATATGACGATGGTAGGCCGTACAGGAGTGAGGTGCAATAATCTAGTCGCGATGTAATATCACTGAGGAGAGTGTTAATTATTTTTAAAATAGTACAGACAATTATTCATTTTCACTTTCTTCATTTGAGATTTATACAATGCATACTCAGTTCATGATTTATTATAATTTAATGTATCAAGTAGTATATCTAAGTCCATGTGGATACACACATATAATATAATGCCTCCAAACCTACATAGACAAAGGTACGAAATGCCATGAAAGAATATTGAATAACGCATACCGATTTATGGGGTTTTAACATGCGAGAGAATCCGCCCCCTGCAGTATCCTCTCCGAGCAGTATTAGTGACTGCCACCGGCCTGATTTTTTTAGTTTGAATACAATAGTATTTATTATTCTCAAAATAATGTTAATGATTTCTGCGATCCTGAAAACCTGAGTGTAGGCGCTTAAGTTATGAGAATACTATCAATATTTTGAAATTTATTTGTCTAATATAAATGTGTACAGGAAGTGGTCATGCGACAGTGTACACCCACGAAACCACGTGCTGAGACTATGTACTAATACACACTGTGCTCTCACGCTGAAAATCCTTCTATAGAAATTGTTTTTACACACAGATATGTATATAGTGGTATCTCGAAAAAGTACTCAGCAGATTACCGACTGTTAGCGCATGCCGCCTCAGCAATGGACCACGGGCTTAATAATATAATATCCAGTTTCGCATAAATATTAAATTGCAGACATTAAAACAAACTCCAAGTGCGCACTTGTTCTGATCACATTCTTCTAGTAAACAAAGTTTTATATTTTTTACAGAAGCGTATTTTAAGAGTCTTAAAATATCAGATCTGTAATTACAGTCTAAACACCATTGTAAATAATTAATATTTAAACATGATATATAACGCCAGCCTTTTTTGCAAACTTAATGGGGTATAACGATCTTCGATATTTTTGTACGTACATGTATCACCGATGCAATGGTTTTAAAAAGGGTTTATGAAAGGTACGGAACGTTTCCGATATGTCTACATACATTAAATATCTAAGTAAATAATATAATGCCGTTCAGTCACTTCAATGCAGCACAAATTCGGCACAATTTGCACTTTGGTCCAAATATGAGAGCAAACCAGGTCATAGAATGTTCTACAAAGTGTGGATTGCGTAGACTTCATTCACGCTAATCTGTTAATTTACGAGCGAATAATTAGACTTATTGTTAACAGTATCAGACATTATTTAAACTAGTTATCAAAGTAAAATTATTCTTGTTTTTTTTGCATTATATGTCCACGTGATCAAACGCTCCAGTATTAGGTGGAGTTACTGGACGATGTTGGCATGTTAGAGAAGAAGTTGACAAATCGCAATAAATCTATGAGGATGACACAGCATGATTTGACGTTCTGGAATTAGATGGTTGACCCTCTCAAGCCTGAATGTACCATTGTCATCTTCATCCTCTACAAGCCGCGAATTGCTGTCGCAATTCTCGACTTGTAGTGGATGAAAAGGACTTAAAGTGGGTGAAAAAGTAAAGAAAATGTATATTTATTGGTAAAACAGTTTTCCTTCTGTAATTCCTTAGTTGTTGAAAAATCGGGTGTGTTTTCAGGGATGTAATATGATGCTTTAAGACATCGTGAGGGCTTAAAAAGTTAATCACGCCACACCGGAGAGGAAGATAAAGCGGACCATAGTACAAGATATCTATGTTGTCCTGAGAGCGTAAACATGAACTGGGGAATCTCAGAGGGGACGTCAGATAAAATGTTGCATAATGCGCAAAGGGCAGTACAGCGCTGCTAGTTAAAAAGGCGCGCCTGTCCTCTACCAGCCACATACCTCAAAGACGTAAAACTTGACGGTTGGAATCTTCACAGCAACAGGTAAGTTATTCTGGAAAAAAACTCAGTACTGCGACATTGAACTGACTGAAAAGTGGTTAATATCAAGTTGACGTCTGAGACATGAATCTAGGATTAAGCACACTTCAGTCTCTTTATCATTATAATTCCATACTGCATGTAGAAGTTGACAGTGATCTGCGGTTTGTATTTGTACGTGTTGGTGTCGCATATTTATTGTAGACTTGGGGAATATAAGTATTTAGTTCTGTAGACAATTAGGCCTGAGCAGAAAATCTGTAACGCAATATGAGACTTACATTATCTTTGTATAATAACGCGTGGTTCCATGTACATTAAACATGTTGCAGCAGCAAAATACAATAAGAATAAATTAAAGCGTGGATATTTTATATCACCCAGCATGGCCAAGTTGCTGAACCAACTTAACTTGTAATAGTATATAAACACAAGACATTTTTAAGATTTAGATGAACAAATATACATTACACTATGTTTAATTGATTGTTATTTTTCTGACAGGTTGAGATTAATAAACAACATGGCTGCCATAGCAATTTGTGTTTTCTTGACTATCTTAGCGTCAGTAAAGTAAGTCTAATAATATTACAATATTAGAAAAGTTTCAGTCATAATATTTATATGTCATTGTGGAAAATTAAAAAAAGTAGTTTTTATTTATGAGCCTATAAACTAATTGTTAAGCAATTTTTTTATAGATCGACTATAATATTGTTGTATAACAATAACACAATACGTTTATATATCGTACAATACATACTATTTATTACTACAGTAATATGTATCTGTGGCCCCTTTCTATTTACCACAACGTCATTCCACAAACAATAGTATAATACGATATTTATTGTTGCAGCTCCTTAGAAAATCCACGTTTTCGTCGTGTAAGTAAACTTATTTATATATATTATTATATCCATAATCTTTATTCTATTGCTCTTTTTAGTCAGCTACAATATAAACCTACTACTAAGCCAACACATGACCTATCAACCCTTTCAGGGCGGGAACCGTCTTTATACGTCAGAATCTGACGTCTGTAGACCCTTAGTCCTTTAACATAACTAGGCATTCAAATGAATCAGAAAGAGATAACTAAGACATTTATGGTGATTCCAAATTGAAAAAAAACTTTGGTCTCCATGGTTTATACACAAATATTTCAGCGTTGTAAAGGTTAATGACTGGCTTATAAGCTAGTTGCGGTTGGGGTTGCTTTAGCTTGTCATCCTAAGACACATGACATTTTTGTACATGCACGATTTAATCTAATATAACCTCAACAGAGTCCCAATCAGTCATTTAAAAAGCACTATTTCTCAGTCGACCATAACACACTCTTTTCCACCAGGATGCCGATTCAGAAAAACTAACAGCGTTGACAGAATACATCTTCAACGGGGCTAACGCTAACGGTGATGGTTTAGTCACACAGGACGAGTTCGTCTCAGGATTCATGCGGTTAGACACAGATGGTGAGTGAGCAATGAATAACATGGTGAACAGGCAACGTATCAATAGTTTTTTTTCGAAATATGCTGTTAACCAGTTAGCTTTCAAGTAACAAGTAACACGTGACAAATATTTATTACTGATGGTGTCCTGTGAGAGAAACATGAGTATGGGTGTGTTACATCCCAAACAAGTAGGCCGACTCTGTCCAACCCAGAAAACATTACATTAACTCTTCCTTTGCCAATTTCGCATTTATGCGAAAACTACCTTCCTTTACCAAATTCGCATTTATGCGAAATTTACATTTGTACATACATTAATTGCCGTGGAGATATTTCATTACATGTGTGGTAAAAAATCGCCAACCAGAATGATCAATGACATGTACCTTAATTATGTTTTCTTGCATTTTTTATTTCTGCGAAGTGCGCATGGGTATAACTATAACCTGTATTGTACCCAGGGGCTACATTAAGGGTCCTCCTTAAAAAAAAGTCGGTTTCTGGGTTTTAGCAGGGGGAAATCGGTAAAAAGTTAACACTATAAAGGTGATAAATGTTTCAATTTGTATCTGCGATATACATAAATACATTTCCCAAAAGCTATCTCCATATATCGTGGTGAAATACCGTGTGTCTTTTTTATCTGAAGTATATTTTACCACAAATAATCACGTATTTTGTAAACATACGTCTAGATAAAAATAATGATACTGATAATAATTATAGTGTGGTTTGACCTAAAAAAATTCAGTCATATTTTAGTTTGAGGTCAGCCATGAACAAAATTAAAGCACACCAACCCCAAGCCTTTGAGAGCAACCTCAGCCTGCTCTGGCTTAGGGTGGTGTGGTTACAACGTCTGACAGTCTAATAATCTAATCGTCTAATATTGTTGGCCTTTGCAGGTGACGGTGAGGTGTCTGAGGCTGAGTACGTGGCTCACATGACCAGCCCTAATTTTCCTGTGCAAATGGCGGCCACTGTAGAAGGTAGATCCGCCATTGCTAAAAAAATCTTCAGCATTGGTGACTCCGACGGCAACGGCCAGGCCACGACGGCAGAGGCCACGGCCGTGTTTCAAGCAATGGACGCCGATGGCAACGGGGAACTGACACGGCAAGAGCATCACCTTGCCTGGGCTGAGGTCAGTAGTAACAACATTTTTAACCTTCACAATGCTGATTTTTTTGTGTGTAAACCATGGGGACTAAAAGGTTTCTTTCAGTTTGAAATCATCATAAATGCTTTGGTCAGCTCTTTCTAATTCATTTGAATGTTATGGGTCTACGGCCATTAGAAATATTTTAATTCTTTCAGAGCGGGGACCGTCTTTATACGTCACAATCTGACGTCCACAGACGTCAGATTCTGACGTATAAAGACGGTCCCCGCACTGAAATAATTAATCACATTAGTGGAATTTTGACGTGTTTGCTATTTCTGTTCAAGCATTGCACTCTATCGCTCTCGTTGATCAAGTAGAAATAGCACCCGCAGAGTTGAAACATTTTAGATATACTGTTCAATTGTTCTGCGGATGACCACAACAATAGGCCATATAACTAGTATAAGTCTACTTGGATGGAGACACAACATATTAATTTTTCCCCGTTGTCATGTATTATGTTAATTTTGTTTATAAAATCCACATTACCCCTTATACTGCTAATTGCATTTATTTAAATTTGCATCGACTTAAAGTTGTGGGTCGCGTTGTGGGTGACAATTACCCAAATTTGATTAATTTGAGACCAAACATTTGCAAATCATGATGCTTAAGCACACATTTCGTTCCGAATATCAGTGATTTGATCGACTAATAAAACAGGTTAAAAATGACAATAGTCATGATCAGTTAAAATCCATATTTTTATGGTCATATATATACTGTGTTTCAGAGACGCCGACAACATCAAGGCAGCAGCTAACAGGAACATGACATGGACATCACAAATCGCTCACAGCCTACTGCCACAATAAAAAACAGAACTTACTACTTCCCAGTAAACACAAAACATTTGTGTAACAATTTTGTACAATGTGGACCAACGTCGAAGACGTTCGGTCGACGTTGTACAAATGTTATACAATTGTTTCGTGTTTGCTTGATTTTAATTCAAATTTAAATCTGTATAAATATAAGAGACAATAAACACAAGCTCAAGTAGAAACATAAAGTATGCTAGCATCGTTAGCCATCTAGATTGATTGTTTAATACTAGCAGCTCAGTAATCAGGGTAATTATATTTGCTATTCTGAATATGATCGCAAATTGTTTATGCTACGTCTGCTCATTTCCAATGTAATTTAATGAATACCATGCCTGGGCCGTAATGCGATCAATATATTTACAAATAAAGCGAGTACAACAACAACATTTTTGGTCGAATAAATTATAAAATTTGCTGTTTAACTCAAGTTTTTTTGTCGCCATCAGTCAGTGTTCATAATAAATGATCAACATGTTCATTAATAACCCATTTCTCATAACGTTGTGCATTTAATTGTATTTTTTTTATAAAAAAACTGATGCATTAAAATGTATGAAGTGGTTAGACTTGCAGATAGTTCTCGATATTTGAATTAATCTGTTAACTTTTGCACGTTTTATTCGACAATAAAAAATATTGTCAGCAATTTTGTTATTGTCTGCTTTGTTCCAGTTGTTAACAGTACCGTATTACATTAGTACACACAACTAATTATTTCTCAACATTGTATGGTTATTCGCATAAAGGTGGACAATTAATCCGCGCCCACAATCAGTCTCTTCTCCGCATACGCCACTTAAACGTTTGATCCACAATCACTACTAATTAAGGCGTTCTTATTTTCTATAAAAAGTTCTAGAAAGTAAAATGTATGTTGGTTCCAAAGTGAATACATTTTGACAATTTGACGTTGTGGGTCGCGGTAGCGAAACCAAACTTTAAATCTGAAATATTTAAGTTGGTGCTCCAGCAGTTATAATAATGTCATTAAATGATATGACCTCACAAAAAATGCAACAGAAACTATCGCCACTGTTTCATTGTCATCAATGTGTGGTGGAAAGTATTACAATCGAAGCTGACATTATTCCCCATCACCACCCATGTTGAAAAGGCTATTATGGATCTATGCATGCATTCTTATATGACACGCTCGATGCCATACTATTGTATTTCATTTTATAGATTACAAGCTTTCTGTTGCAGCGCAGCCTAATCCACAAGGCTAACAATTTTTTTAAAATTAGAATTTGATATGACATTTTTAAAAACCGAATTTCGATTAGAATCAATGCTTAAATAAAGAAAAGATTAAATCTGCAGACTGGAGAAAATAGCCTATGTCGCGTTGAAATCTAAAATAAACCTTTGCTATTTAATTTTTTACATAGATTATTTTCCGATCATCAACGGTATCTCATACCAGAAAATATCAGGAAATGGTCAGAGAAGCAATATAAAGATAGATAACTATTAAAGCATAGAAGGAAGTAGAATACAAAATGAACATGTTTTCTCATGTAAAAATAATGCATATTAATATAACTTGCGACTCATCAGCGAATAGAGTATGGGTAACAATGAGGGGTACATTGTACATAATAGAAGGCAAGAAAGAGATGTGGTAGAATGAGTAATGAAAAACAGTATATACCGGGAATAAATTATAATAACACTGACTAAAGAAAAATAATTAGAACAGTAAAGCAATGGACAGGGATATATCCTAAACAATGTAATAAACGTCTCTGGCAAACTTTTCTCAGCGGTTTCCATTGTATTTTTTCCCGTAGATTTCAAATCTGCCAGATGCTATTCGAGATTTTGCATATTTAATTAGCTAATTTGTAAATTTCCAAAATAGCCAAAAAAAAGTAATCGGCTATCAATACAGTCCCGGCAATCCTAGAAATGTGTTTTTCAGCCCCAAATTTGGGTTTTGAGATCCCGTAATGTAATTTTGATGACAATATTATTTTTGGGGGTCATTGGATCATTGGAAAGTCATAGGTCACGTGACCATTGAAATACTATATCCCACCTTTACGTTTTAGCAAAAAGTGCACAACTTGACCTTTTTTGGATAAAAAGATGATTTGAATACCTCATGGTATATATTTAATTTCAAGGAGTCACATTTCATACACAAGACTATATTTATTAGTACAAGATGACCGCTATATGTAGTAGTCGATTATCAAGGTTGTGCACCTAGGCCGTGATCCCAAATAGATGTAGATGTCATTTTAGATGCCCAACCTTCTACAACACCCGTGTCAGTTTTCCAGAAAATATGATGTTTGACCGTGAGTAGTAGTTTTACATACTCTACAACATAACAGCGCCGTATTATAATGTAAATTATATGTTTATTTACCTCTTTTATCGCTGTCATATACATGTAATGTATATGGCTTAACTTTATATCATGTTAGTATGTGATTCTGGAAGGAAGTCATTTAAATATATCTATGATGGCGTAGACGGATCACATAATTTTGCCAAAATATCAAACTATAGAGATCAAAAAGACTAATCATTTGAAGGTATAATGATGTTCGGCATTGCATCCCTTGATCTAAAAAACACATATCTAGGATTGCCGAGACTGTATTGATAGCCGATTATTTTTTTTGTGGCCATTTTAGAAATATGCAAATTAGCTAATTAAAAATGCAAAATCTCGAATGGTATCTGGCAGATTCGAAATCTACGAGAAAAATACAATAGAAACTGTTGAGAAAAAATTGACAGACACGTGTATTAGATTCGTTAGGATATATCCATGTACAAAGGGAGATAGGAGTGTACCGCCATAAAGTAAAAAAAAACAGACTGAGAACTCATCAGCGGGAAGGTATAGCGAGAAAAAGAGAATATGTAGAATAATAGTAGAAATATGACAGCAAATGAAAACAAATAAAGAAGCATACGAAACATAAGAAAAACAGGAGAGAACAGAAAGCGACGTGATAGAAACACGTCACATAGAAAGTAGAATAACAAATGTTTTGTGGCAGCAGAAAACGAATAAAAATGTCAAACACAAATTTAAAAATAGAATGGGTCAAGAAAAAAAAATATATATAGAGAGAGACATGATGGAGTTTCAATACTAACATAGTGCTTAAAGTCATATTTTGGCAGGAACAGTCATTATCTTAGCACCTGGTTATTTTTCTGATTTTTAGTCTTCTCGATCCTAAATTTCTCCCATAAATCCCCCCTCATAGTGAAAGAAAAATATCAATGTTGAAAATCAGTATGCATAATATCCAACGATTCAGTTATCATGGGCTTTCATTTAGTCATCAGATTAAATGAAAGCTCATAATAAGTGTTGTAAGTGTTTTAACTATATACATCTATAGGCCTATTGTTGTAGGCTGTATATATCATCTTTTTGGAGTTGATACAAATTAATATATTTAGAATGTTTTGTTTGCAAAAGCATTTGAGTTAAACTTTTGTGTGAGGTTTTAGTAGGGAGCCACGACACTTTTAATCAACCGAGCGAGATGCAAAGGTCTGATAGTTGATTCCACCTCAGCAAATGGTCCTTTATTAATAAATCCATTTCTTACAAGTACCGGTGCGAAAAGTATTTTTTGACGTTTTTTTATTTTTCGCGACAAAAAGGCGTTAATTTTTTATTTTTAAAAAAAAATAGATCTTTTAATTCACATCCGTTTAACTTTCGTAATGGGTTTTCATTATCATGACAAATTTCAAAACGGTATAAAGTTACTGATTGTTGACTACTTCCATACATCTTACCCACAAATTCCTCTAATCCCAAAGTCTGCTGACGCCTCTTCTTTTGTGCCTAGTGCAGCATAAATATTCAAATGATCATACTCCATAATTTGCATTTGTCTCTTTTTTCCTTTTTAAAAAAATGAGGCTGTGTAATCAGATCCCATAGAAAGATGGTAGCCCACTAAAACGTGACATAATCTTGACCCCAGTTTTTTGGGCTAGTTGAGATACGCTAAAGGTATAGTCAACTGTTAAACTATGCAGGGCATGGGTACCCCAGAAGGCAGTAGTGCCAGTGAGTAGGCTTATATCCTATTTCATAATAATACAAAATATGCGCTTCATACCCAAGGTCGCATTAAGAGCAAGTTCTTAAATCATAGCAAATTAATATATAAACTTGAGCGACATCTATGAGTTAATAATTCCACCAAAGCTCAAAGCTCTTTGCTGTGTGATGGGTTTGAAAACTAACTGACTATGTTACTGTGGGGATCTCGAAGCAATTTACCCCCACTCCTGTAGTGTCATGAGGGCTTTCCCTCAAACATTGTACACTCCCCCGATGTCGGTTCAATGCTAGGCCAGTATACTTAGAACAGCGTTAGGTGAGTGTTTCGCTGGAGTAGTATCCATAGTATTGTAATCAGTCTTAGTATTGTACCCAGCTGAATCAACCTGAACTGTACTGTATGCTGAAGGCTTACACGTGACCTACGCATGCGAGTTCAGAACATGACTGTATCTTTGATGAACCTCCTCGTAGTATTGGAACATTTTCCAACATGCCTGGGCTGAGGTCAGTAGTAACAACATTTTTAACCTTCACAATGCTGATTTTTTTGTGTGTAAACCATGGGGACTAAAAGGTTTCTTTCAGTTTGAAATCATCATAAATGCTTTGGTCAGCTCTTTCTAATTCATTTGAATGTTATGGGTCTACGGCCATTAGAAATATTTTAATTCTTTCAGAGCGGGGACCGTCTTTATACGTCACAATCTGACGTCCACAGACGTCAGATTCTGACGTATAAAGACGGTCCCCGCACTGAAATAATTAATCACATTAGTGGAATTTTGACGTGTTTGCTATTTCTGTTCAAGCATTGCACTCTATCGCTCTCGTTGATCAAGTAGAAATAGCACCCGCAGAGTTGAAACATTTTAGATATACTGTTCAATTGTTCTGCGGATGACCACAACAATAGGCCATATAACTAGTATAAGTCTACTTGGATGGAGACACAACATATTAATTTTTCCCCGTTGTCATGTATTATGTTAATTTTGTTTATAAAATCCACATTACCCCTTATACTGCTAATTGCATTTATTTAAATTTGCATCGACTTAAAGTTGTGGGTCGCGTTGTGGGTGACAATTACCCAAATTTGATTAATTTGAGACCAAACATTTGCAAATCATGATGCTTAAGCACACATTTCGTTCCGAATATCAGTGATTTGATCGACTAATAAAACAGGTTAAAAATGACAATAGTCATGATCAGTTAAAATCCATATTTTTATGGTCATATATATACTGTGTTTCAGAGACGCCGACAACATCAAGGCAGCAGCTAACAGGAACATGACATGGACATCACAAATCGCTCACAGCCTACTGCCACAATAAAAAACAGAACTTACTACTTCCCAGTAAACACAAAACATTTGTGTAACAATTTTGTACAATGTGGACCAACGTCGAAGACGTTCGGTCGACGTTGTACAAATGTTATACAATTGTTTCGTGTTTGCTTGATTTTAATTCAAATTTAAATCTGTATAAATATAAGAGACAATAAACACAAGCTCAAGTAGAAACATAAAGTATGCTAGCATCGTTAGCCATCTAGATTGATTGTTTAATACTAGCAGCTCAGTAATCAGGGTAATTATATTTGCTATTCTGAATATGATCGCAAATTGTTTATGCTACGTCTGCTCATTTCCAATGTAATTTAATGAATACCATGCCTGGGCCGTAATGCGATCAATATATTTACAAATAAAGCGAGTACAACAACAACATTTTTGGTCGAATAAATTATAAAATTTGCTGTTTAACTCAAGTTTTTTTGTCGCCATCAGTCAGTGTTCATAATAAATGATCAACATGTTCATTAATAACCCATTTCTCATAACGTTGTGCATTTAATTGTATTTTTTTTATAAAAAAACTGATGCATTAAAATGTATGAAGTGGTTAGACTTGCAGATAGTTCTCGATATTTGAATTAATCTGTTAACTTTTGCACGTTTTATTCGACAATAAAAAATATTGTCAGCAATTTTGTTATTGTCTGCTTTGTTCCAGTTGTTAACAGTACCGTATTACATTAGTACACACAACTAATTATTTCTCAACATTGTATGGTTATTCGCATAAAGGTGGACAATTAATCCGCGCCCACAATCAGTCTCTTCTCCGCATACGCCACTTAAACGTTTGATCCACAATCACTACTAATTAAGGCGTTCTTATTTTCTATAAAAAGTTCTAGAAAGTAAAATGTATGTTGGTTCCAAAGTGAATACATTTTGACAATTTGACGTTGTGGGTCGCGGTAGCGAAACCAAACTTTAAATCTGAAATATTTAAGTTGGTGCTCCAGCAGTTATAATAATGTCATTAAATGATATGACCTCACAAAAAATGCAACAGAAACTATCGCCACTGTTTCATTGTCATCAATGTGTGGTGGAAAGTATTACAATCGAAGCTGACATTATTCCCCATCACCACCCATGTTGAAAAGGCTATTATGGATCTATGCATGCATTCTTATATGACACGCTCGATGCCATACTATTGTATTTCATTTTATAGATTACAAGCTTTCTGTTGCAGCGCAGCCTAATCCACAAGGCTAACAATTTTTTTAAAATTAGAATTTGATATGACATTTTTAAAAACCGAATTTCGATTAGAATCAATGCTTAAATAAAGAAAAGATTAAATCTGCAGACTGGAGAAAATAGCCTATGTCGCGTTGAAATCTAAAATAAACCTTTGCTATTTAATTTTTTACATAGATTATTTTCCGATCATCAACGGTATCTCATACCAGAAAATATCAGGAAATGGTCAGAGAAGCAATATAAAGATAGATAACTATTAAAGCATAGAAGGAAGTAGAATACAAAATGAACATGTTTTCTCATGTAAAAATAATGCATATTAATATAACTTGCGACTCATCAGCGAATAGAGTATGGGTAACAATGAGGGGTACATTGTACATAATAGAAGGCAAGAAAGAGATGTGGTAGAATGAGTAATGAAAAACAGTATATACCGGGAATAAATTATAATAACACTGACTAAAGAAAAATAATTAGAACAGTAAAGCAATGGACAGGGATATATCCTAAACAATGTAATAAACGTCTCTGGCAAACTTTTCTCAGCGGTTTCCATTGTATTTTTTCCCGTAGATTTCAAATCTGCCAGATGCTATTCGAGATTTTGCATATTTAATTAGCTAATTTGTAAATTTCCAAAATAGCCAAAAAAAAGTAATCGGCTATCAATACAGTCCCGGCAATCCTAGAAATGTGTTTTTCAGCCCCAAATTTGGGTTTTGAGATCCCGTAATGTAATTTTGATGACAATATTATTTTTGGGGGTCATTGGATCATTGGAAAGTCATAGGTCACGTGACCATTGAAATACTATATCCCACCTTTACGTTTTAGCAAAAAGTGCACAACTTGACCTTTTTTGGATAAAAAGATGATTTGAATACCTCATGGTATATATTTAATTTCAAGGAGTCACATTTCATACACAAGACTATATTTATTAGTACAAGATGACCGCTATATGTAGTAGTCGATTATCAAGGTTGTGCACCTAGGCCGTGATCCCAAATAGATGTAGATGTCATTTTAGATGCCCAACCTTCTACAACACCCGTGTCAGTTTTCCAGAAAATATGATGTTTGACCGTGAGTAGTAGTTTTACATACTCTACAACATAACAGCGCCGTATTATAATGTAAATTATATGTTTATTTACCTCTTTTATCGCTGTCATATACATGTAATGTATATGGCTTAACTTTATATCATGTTAGTATGTGATTCTGGAAGGAAGTCATTTAAATATATCTATGATGGCGTAGACGGATCACATAATTTTGCCAAAATATCAAACTATAGAGATCAAAAAGACTAATCATTTGAAGGTATAATGATGTTCGGCATTGCATCCCTTGATCTAAAAAACACATATCTAGGATTGCCGAGACTGTATTGATAGCCGATTATTTTTTTTGTGGCCATTTTAGAAATATGCAAATTAGCTAATTAAAAATGCAAAATCTCGAATGGTATCTGGCAGATTCGAAATCTACGAGAAAAATACAATAGAAACTGTTGAGAAAAAATTGACAGACACGTGTATTAGATTCGTTAGGATATATCCATGTACAAAGGGAGATAGGAGTGTACCGCCATAAAGTAAAAAAAAACAGACTGAGAACTCATCAGCGGGAAGGTATAGCGAGAAAAAGAGAATATGTAGAATAATAGTAGAAATATGACAGCAAATGAAAACAAATAAAGAAGCATACGAAACATAAGAAAAACAGGAGAGAACAGAAAGCGACGTGATAGAAACACGTCACATAGAAAGTAGAATAACAAATGTTTTGTGGCAGCAGAAAACGAATAAAAATGTCAAACACAAATTTAAAAATAGAATGGGTCAAGAAAAAAAAATATATATAGAGAGAGACATGATGGAGTTTCAATACTAACATAGTGCTTAAAGTCATATTTTGGCAGGAACAGTCATTATCTTAGCACCTGGTTATTTTTCTGATTTTTAGTCTTCTCGATCCTAAATTTCTCCCATAAATCCCCCCTCATAGTGAAAGAAAAATATCAATGTTGAAAATCAGTATGCATAATATCCAACGATTCAGTTATCATGGGCTTTCATTTAGTCATCAGATTAAATGAAAGCTCATAATAAGTGTTGTAAGTGTTTTAACTATATACATCTATAGGCCTATTGTTGTAGGCTGTATATATCATCTTTTTGGAGTTGATACAAATTAATATATTTAGAATGTTTTGTTTGCAAAAGCATTTGAGTTAAACTTTTGTGTGAGGTTTTAGTAGGGAGCCACGACACTTTTAATCAACCGAGCGAGATGCAAAGGTCTGATAGTTGATTCCACCTCAGCAAATGGTCCTTTATTAATAAATCCATTTCTTACAAGTACCGGTGCGAAAAGTATTTTTTGACGTTTTTTTATTTTTCGCGACAAAAAGGCGTTAATTTTTTATTTTTAAAAAAAAATAGATCTTTTAATTCACATCCGTTTAACTTTCGTAATGGGTTTTCATTATCATGACAAATTTCAAAACGGTATAAAGTTACTGATTGTTGACTACTTCCATACATCTTACCCACAAATTCCTCTAATCCCAAAGTCTGCTGACGCCTCTTCTTTTGTGCCTAGTGCAGCATAAATATTCAAATGATCATACTCCATAATTTGCATTTGTCTCTTTTTTCCTTTTTAAAAAAATGAGGCTGTGTAATCAGATCCCATAGAAAGATGGTAGCCCACTAAAACGTGACATAATCTTGACCCCAGTTTTTTGGGCTAGTTGAGATACGCTAAAGGTATAGTCAACTGTTAAACTATGCAGGGCATGGGTACCCCAGAAGGCAGTAGTGCCAGTGAGTAGGCTTATATCCTATTTCATAATAATACAAAATATGCGCTTCATACCCAAGGTCGCATTAAGAGCAAGTTCTTAAATCATAGCAAATTAATATATAAACTTGAGCGACATCTATGAGTTAATAATTCCACCAAAGCTCAAAGCTCTTTGCTGTGTGATGGGTTTGAAAACTAACTGACTATGTTACTGTGGGGATCTCGAAGCAATTTACCCCCACTCCTGTAGTGTCATGAGGGCTTTCCCTCAAACATTGTACACTCCCCCGATGTCGGTTCAATGCTAGGCCAGTATACTTAGAACAGCGTTAGGTGAGTGTTTCGCTGGAGTAGTATCCATAGTATTGTAATCAGTCTTAGTATTGTACCCAGCTGAATCAACCTGAACTGTACTGTATGCTGAAGGCTTACACGTGACCTACGCATGCGAGTTCAGAACATGACTGTATCTTTGATGAACCTCCTCGTAGTATTGGAACATTTTCCAACATCCATACAATTATTACGAATTAGCTGTTCCACGTGTAGTAACAGGTTCATTAAGATGTATGTATCATCACATGTTATTACTATATTGCATTCAGGTTGCAGGCTGACCACATAATGCATTTTGCACTTAAAGATCAAGGATGGTTAACGTCACTTCTACAAATATAAAGGTGTTCAGAAAAGTCCGTACACGTTGTCAACATATAGAAGCAGATACAAGAATAATTTGGCATGACATGTAGCCTACATCTTAGAGCTACAACCTGAATGCAATCTGGTAATAAGATGTGATTATACATACATTTTACTGACCCTGTTACTACACGTGGAGCAGCTAAATCTAAATATTTGGATGGATGTTGGAAAATGTTTCAATATTACGTGGAGGTTCTTTAACATATCTCAACTAGCCTAAAAACTGGGGTCGAGATTATGCCAGGTTTTGTTGGGCTACCATCATTTTACGGGATCTGATTACACAGCTCCATTTGTTTACAAATTATAAATTAGACTAATGCAAATTATGGAGTATGATTATTTGAATATTTTTGCGGCACCAGGCACAACTCACTTAATTTTGATATTAGAGGGATTTGTATGTAAGATTTATGGAATAACAATTAGTAATTTTATACTGTTTTGAAATGTGACAAAAAAGTTATGAAAACCCATTATAAGTCAGAATTAGGTTACCAATGCTTGATTCGTCGAGTAATTGATCATTATGGCTAATTTCAAAATGGCCGCCGTAAAATCCATGTTTTTTCCCGAGATGTAAAACTAAACATGGTTTTCTTAAATTTCGCATCACTAGCACGGTTTGAATGTCTAATCTTACATTTTATTGTTCGTTCAAGTATTTACAAATGCTGGAATGTGATATTTAAGACTCAATCCAGGATGGCTGCCAGAAATGATCAAGAAAATGTTCAAAATTTCACATTTTTTGCAAATAAATTTGGAAGCACATGTTTTATCATGAAAGAAAACCCCTCTACGATCGGTGTCATTTGGTTCAAAGACAAGCCCTTGAGTGAAAATCATATGCTTGATTTGTAGAGTAATTAATCAATATGGCCGATTTTAAAATGGCCACCATGAAATCAATGCTTAATCTTCAAATGCATAATTCAACATAGTTTGCTTAATTTTTATCTCAGAGGCATATATTAAGTCAAAATCAGGTGATGAATTTTTGCTTTGTCAAGTAAATAATCATTATGGCGATTTTAAAAGGCCGCCGGTTAATAAATGCATTATTGAACATTGTTCAGCTCATAGTCATATCTTAAACACGGTTTTGATGTAATATCTTTAAGCGACACAATCAGGCTAAAATCATCGAAAAAAACGGTAACTTTCCTTTGGCTTCTCAATATGACCATATGATGTGGAATAGAACTGCAAAAGTTCATTCACCAGTTAAGCGAGATATAAAGACGAAATTCCCGTATTTCTTGTTTTGAATATATACTACAGCAACAAAGATCACTTTTGTAGTGGCCCTCATAATTTTCAAGGTGGCTGTTATCACTTCTTTACTGGCCAAGATCACTTTTGTAGTTGCTGAGATAACTTTTAAAATCGCTGTGATCACTTCTTCAGTGGTCAAGGTCACTTTTGTAATGGCTGATATAACTTTTAAAGTGTGGTTCTAATCACTTGTTAGGTGGCAAAGATCACTTTTGTAGTGGCCGAGACAACTTTTATGATGGTTGTAATCACTTCATAAGTGGTCAAGATCACTTTTGTAGTGGTTGAGATAATTTTTAAAGTGGATGTTATCACTTCTTCACTGGCCAAGATCACTTTCGTAGTGGCAGAGATAACATTTAAAGTCGCTGTCATCTCTTCTTTAGTGATCAGATCACTTTAATTTATAGTGGCTGAGATAACTTTTAAATGGTTGTATTCACTTTTTCGGTGGTCAAGATCACTTTTGTCATGGCTGAGATAACTTTCAGAATGGTTGTAATCACTTCTTCGGTAGTCAAGATTACTTTGTAGTGGCTAACGTAACTTTTAATGTGACTGTGATCACTTCTTCAGTGGTCAAGATCACGTTTCCAGTGGCTGAGATAACCTTTAAAGCTGCTCTAATCACTTCTTCGGTGGCCAAGATCATTTTGCATTGGCAAAGATAACTTTTAAAATGGTTTTAATCACTTTTTTTAGTGACCAAGATCACTTTTGTAGTGGCTGAGATAACTTTTAATATGGTTGTTATCACTTCTTCAGTGGTCAAGATCACTTTTGTAGTGGTTTAGATTATTTTTAAAGTGGCTGTAATCACTTTAGTGGCCAAGATCACTTTTGTATCGATTGATATAATTTTAAAAGTGGCTGTTATCACTTCTTCACTGGCCAAGATCACCTTTGTAGTGGCTGAGATAACTTTTATAATGGTTGTAATTACTTCTTGGGTGGTCAAAATTACCTTTGTCATGGCTGAGATAACTTTTAGAATGGTTGTAATCACTTCTTCAGTGGTCAAGATCATTTTTGTAGTCGTTTAGATATTTTTTAAGTGGCTGTTATCACTTCTTCAGTGGCCAAGATCACTTTGTAATGGCTTAGATAATTTTTTCAGTGGCTGACACCAGTTTGTTAGTGAGCAAAATCAACTTTGTAGTAGCTGACATAACTTTTAAAGTGGCTATGATCACTTCTTCAGTGGTCATGATAACTTGTGTAGTGGCGGAGATAACTTTTAAAGTGGATGTGATCACCTATTTAGTCGTCAAGATCACTTTTGTAGTGGCTTAGATCATTTTCAAAGTGTGTGTGATAACTTTTTCAGTGGTCAAGATCACTTTTGTAGTGGCTGAGATAACTTTAATTGTGGTTCTAATCACTTCGGTGGCAAATATCACTTTTGTGGTGGCTGAGATGACGTTTAGAATGGTTGTAATCACTTCATCAGTGGTTAAGATCACTTTTGTATTGGCTGAGATAACTTTTAAAGTCGCTGTGATCTCTTCTTAAGTGGTCAAGATCACTTTTGTAGTGGCTGAGATAACTTTTAGAATGGGTGCAATCACTTCTTCAGTAGTCAAGATCTCTGTGTAGTAGTTTAGATATTTTTTAAAGTGGCTGTGATCACTTCTTCAGTAGCTAAGATCACTTTGTAGTGGCATAGATAACTTTTTCAGTGGCTGACACCGGTTTGCTAGTGGCCAATATCATCTTTTCAGATGATATCATACCAAGACCATGTTTTTGAAATGACTATTATATTATGCACAACATGTTCAATAAAGCATTTTAGGAGTATTCATTGACTTCATGGCGGCCATTTTGTAATCAGCCATAAGTATTGTTTATTCAACAAATCAAGCAATAATAACCTGATCTTGACTAATAGGACGTCTCGGAAATAAATAATACCGCTCATGGAGGCTCATACAGACATAGAATAGAGCGTTAGCTCATAAATTATTTGTAAAATGGTGCGACATTTTGACAATGTTGCGGCGGCCATCTTGAATCTCTACTTTTTCCCCATGTTATTATACTTTTAATAGACATGATGAGGATTAAAAAGTAAGATTAGATACTTACCCGGTAAATTGTGTCTGTGAGTGAGATAACTGTGTGACAAACATGTTCAATAATGCATTTTATAAGAATTACCGGTAATTGATTTCACAGCGACTATTTTGAAATAGGCCATAATTATTAATTGTTCAATCATTAATCACTTGATTTTTGTTCATGGGTACGTGTCTCTCAATGAAATGATACCGCTCGTGGAGGTTAGCGTACACCATTATAGCCTGTGCTCATCTACTATTTGCAAAAAAAATTTGAGCATTTCCTTCACCATTTTCTGGCGGCCATCTTGGATTCGGCGGTAAATATCACATTACAGCATTTGTAAATACTTAAGCGAGCATTAAGATGTAAGATTAGATATGAAAACTGTGATTGCGATGTAAAATTTAGGAAAACCATGTTTTATAATACATTTCAAGAGAAATCATGGATTTTACGGCGGCCATTTTGTAATTGACCATAATGATCAATTACACGAAAAATTGGCATTGGTAACCTAATTCTGACTTAAGGGATGTATCGGAACCAGTTGGTACCGCTCATGGAGACTTAAGTGCAGAAACTAACCTGTTGTCATAAACTGTATGCAAAAAATGGGGAAAAAATACAATTATGAAAAATTGCATTTTGCGACATATCTACAATATTCAAAATAGCTCTTCGAGGTGGGATGCTACTGCAAAATTATATTTTTTTTACTACTTTAGCCTCACAGATATATGACCTGATGGATAAGAAAAAACTAAATACAACAATATTTGATTTAACTGACCCGACATTGTGATAGAGTGAGAATGGCGCGAAAATCATATTTAAGCGAATATTTTCTCTAAAAACTGGGTAGGTGTACAAAAGAGTCAAATTCTCAGCCCTCCCCCATTTCAGGCAATGTCATCAACCAGATTCTGTATCTAGAGATCCCTGAGAACAATTCCAGACAAATGGACAAATGTTGTACCGCCGGTTTAGGTACCTGGAAAATTTGGTCCCTCTGCTGCTGTACTACTAAATAAATAACACAACCCAAAGATAATTAAAATAAATCTACCGATTTTTCAGATATTATTTTTCCCGGATTTTTCCGTGACTTTGGTAATTATCGTTACTAATCAGATATTAATTAGGTATTAAAACTCATTAAAGACGGAGCCCGAATCATCTCGGGCATTAACTACTTCGACAGTACAACACGGAGCCCGAAATAACTCGTGTTATGTGATGTTATAAAAAGTACATTTTTAAGAATGTCCCGTCCACAGAATTTCAGAAACATGTATGAATGTACCGAGAGTGCCTTCGTGACAGAATTGACTGGCTATATCAGGATCAGACACAAAAAAATATTCAGACAGATAGTCTGGTGAGACTATTTCCCGGGCAAAGCTGATTCTTACAATTGTTGTTTACGTACATCTGAAGAAGAAAATGCATGCACTAAGTGTCAGCAGTTTTTTCTTTATTTTTTAGTGAAAACAGTTTGTGAGCAGTATTTTGCTATGCTGTAGAGCCAAATAACGACATTCATTTGTCCTGTGATGTATAGATTAAAGAACATCAATGCGCACCACAACCCCAAGTAGATTCCCGGTTCAAATAAATAGAATTACGATTGAATTAATTGACTTAAATAATATTAAAAAATAAAAATTATGTCAAAAAATCTTTCTTGCTCGATCACAAAAGAACAGTGGTTGTTGTCAAGAGCAACATGATAAAGCGACCCCATTTTATGGCAGCTCATTCTTGTCGTGACATTGATAAGAAGTACGTGTAGTCTCACTTGAAAGTTCTAAATATCCACCTACACTCCTCGCAAAAACACATGCATCACGAAGAGACAATGTAATCGGGATGGAAACGCGAGGCCGAAGTCTCACCTCCAAATTCATCCACTGCAATCTACATCATTTATCATTTCATAGGACTTGTCAGAGGTTGCCATTTGCCAAAGCAAATAAAGGAGTTACGATAATGTTATTCAATGGTCTTTAATAGATATTCGCGACCATCCAAGGTATAAAAGGATTATGACATATATATATGATCATACTAAGGATTTGTGCTAACCTCATCTCTCAGAGATGTGGCGATGGTTAAACATAGTTAAACCTCATCTTTGATGCCCAGTTAGGGATGAGGGGCTCACTGCACACTAGATGAAGGACCCATGAAGGACACATTACACAATGGCTACACCTCATCCTTGGAAGGAATGAGGGGCTGGTTGCACACTGGGTACGACTCATCTTTCATGCCAAGTTAGGGATGAGGGGCCCACTGCACACTGGGTGAACCTCTTTTATCAGGAATCAGGGACTCACTGCATAGTCGATAAACCTCATATCTCAAGAGGGATGAGGAGCCCACTGCACTGTAGGTAAACCTCATCCTTAGGAGGGATGAGGGGCTGGTTGCACACTGGGTAAAACTTGTATTGTGGGAGGAATGAGGGGCCAGTAGCACACTGGGAAAACATCATCTATTAGGAGGGATGATGAGCCCACTGCCCACTTGCTGAACCTCATCCTCAGGATGGATGTGTGGCTCGCTGCACACTGGTAAAACCTCATCTCTAATGAGGGATGAGGGGCCCACTGCACACTAGGTGACCCTCATCTCTCAGGAAGAATGAGGGCTCACTGCACACTAGGTAAACCTCATCTCTCAGGAAGGATGAGGGGCACACTGGGTAAACTTCATCTCTCACACAGAATCTGGGATGAGGAGCCCACTGCACACTAGGTAAACCTCATCTCTCAGGGGGAATGAAGGGCCCAATGCACGCTGGCTAAGCCTCATCCTTAGGAGAGATGAGGGGCTGGTTGCACACTAGACAAACCTCATCAGTCAGTAAGGATGAGGGGTTGGTTGCACACTGGTAATTTTTATCTCAAGGATGAAGGACCCACTGTACATCGGGTAAACCTCATCTCTCATGCAGAGTCAGAGACGATGGGACACTGCACACTGGGTGAACCTCATTTCTCAGGAGGGAATAGGGATCCACTGCACACTGGCTAAACCTCATCCTTAGGAGGAATGAGTGGCTCGCTGCACAATGGCTAAACCCTACTAAACCAGTATCTCTCAGAAGGAATAACGGGCCCACTGCACAGTAGGTAAACCTCATCCTTAGGAGGGATGAGGGGCCCTCATCCTCAGGAGGGATGAGTGGCTGGATGCACACTGGTCAACTTTATCTCACGGGGATGAGGGGCACACTGGTTAAACTTCGCCTTTTAGGCGCAGTCAGGGATGAGGGGCTACTGCACACCAGGTAAACCTTATCTCTTAGGAAGGATGATGCGCCCACTGCACACTGGCTAAACCTTATCCTTAGGAGGGATGAGCTAGGGACTCGCTGCACACTGGGTAAACCTCATCTCTCAGGCAGTGTCAGAGATGAGAGACACACTGCACACTAGTTGGTGAACTTCATCTCTCAGGAGGGATGAGGGGCTCACTTCACACTGGCTAAACCTCATCATTAGAAGGGATGAGGGGCTCGCTGCACACTGGGTAAACCTCATCTCTCAGGAGGGATGAGGGGCTCACTGCACATTGGCTAAACCTCATCATTAGGAGGGATGAGGGGCTCGCTGCACACTGGGTAAACCTCATCTCTCAGGAGGGATGAAGGGCTCGCTGCACACTGGGTAAACCTCATCTCTCAGGAGGGATGAGGGGCACACTGCACATTGGGTAAACCTCATCTCCCAGGAGGGATGAGAGGCCCACTGCATACTGGGTAAACCTCATATCTCATGGGGGATGGGGGGCCCACTGCACACCGGGTATACCTAATCTCTCATGAGATATGAGGGGCTCACTGTACACTAGGTAAACCGAATCTCTTAGAAGGGATGAGGGGCTCACTGCACACTGGCTAAGCCTCATCCTTAGAAAGGATGAAGGGCTCACTGCACAATGGGCAAACTTCATCTGTCAGTGATTAGGTGATACTAGTACAATGAATGCTCCCGACGTCACCTGGCCCCGGGGCTGATGTATGTGCCAGATGGAACATACTTCACTCATCCATGTAGTTGCTTTTGCAAGAGTAATGTGAAAATTAGAAATGCGAATATATTTATTGTGCTAGTCTAATAGACCCAATATAATTCTTCTGTTGCCAACCAATAAGAAACCTCGTTACATCCTTCACGGGGCACCCAAGGACACTTTAATTACCTTGCATACACCGTAGCGGGCTGTATAACTCAAATTACCCTTTATTTCAGCCATCACAGTGTATCGAAGGCACAAAATCAGCGGTTCCACACCCCGTCACGGGACATGGAAGAGCATTTAAGTTAACTGATATTTGCCCCGTCACGGGTTATCCAACGCATTTTTCTTGCCTTGTGTGCCCCGTGGCAAATAGACCCGGCCTATTTTAATACCTGTCGTCTTTTAACTCATAGCAGTCCAATGACAATGTAAAATGACAATTCTTCAGCCTTTTGGCTGCCATGCTTTTTAGTTGAATAAACACCAATTATTATTATTATTATTGTTATTACAAGTAGGGCATGGGCTACAACCACCCACCGTTCACCCCCATCCCCCTCCCCCCACACACACATCTCACCCACACCAACTTTTTTTAAACATTGATATGTCTAAAATATGAAATGAGATGTTAACAGCAAAAAAATAGGGATGAACTTTATATTTTGACCTCTTATAGGGGGGTACCCCCAAACCTGTCTAAAATTAGGAGGCAGGATACGCAAATAATTAAATAATTAACGCAGGTAATTAAATTTCCGTTCTAACGATGTATTGCATGATGCAGTGGATTAAAGGGTGTTCTCTACAAATACGTTGAAACATGTTTTTTTATTACAAAATAATCAAGATCGACAACAAAACAAGCTAGTTAACATGGTTAATGGAAACGACTTAATAAAACATAATTATTGGCCATATCTATATTTAACTTATGTTTTCTAAACCCATGTGTGTATTTGCTTAGAACTGAGTGTCCTTTAGATTTGTACATGGCATATATATTTTTAAATGAGATAATATTAATATAAATAATATTAATATAATTTTTTTGCGCATGTTTTTACATAATTTGGGTATGCTGAATTCGAATATGTCGGTTAACATTCCATCTTTGGTGTCATTCACCTACAGAAAGCAAAACAAAAAATGGCCGCCAAAACCATATCTGTTCTATATTTTTGTTACATATTATTGCACAATTTCTGGTATCTGCATGATTTAGAGTTGATAAATTTATGTCTCATGTTTTTCGATCAAAATGACCTTTGTTTGACCTTCAAGTTCAAAATGGTTAACGCCAACACAAACAAAACTGCTGTTTTTATGCACGTGAACTATAATATCATAAACAACATTTGTTTAATGAAAAAAATGAAAAATAGATTACGTAATACGGCAGATAAGGTTGCAAGGCATTCAAAACTGTATTTAATCACAGTATAATATAACATGCTTTGATTTTTGATTTTCGGCTCCCAAGTCATACAAAATAAAGAAAGTGAGCAATTTCGAGCGACAAATAACAAAAAGGTGTTTAATTTACATTTTGAAAGTAATTTTGTTTATTGTTCATATGAAGGTGAATTTCGCCGCCATTTTATATTTTTTCATTTAAATTTATTTGTTAGTAACTTTTATTTCTGGTGCAATGTGTTAACAGAAAAAAATCCTACTATCGTCAACATTATAGTAGCAGTAAATATATAAAACGGACATCTTGTATTTGAAGGTCAAATAAAGGTTATCTCTTTCCAAAAACACTAGAAAAAAAAAATCTTGCAGAAATCATCAATGGTTCTTTCTTGTGCGAAAAAATAGAAAATACGAGAGTTTTTTTATATTTTGGCAGCCATTTTGTGGTTTGCTAATTTGAAGGTGAAGGTCACCAAATATATGGTGTTATCCGACAGATTCGATTTCAGCACACACAAATTACATAAAAACAAGTGGATAAAAAATTATACACAAAAATTCCGGGGAAAAAATCATGGTTCAGATATCAGCTCAGGTTAAATACAAATATTCTTATGTAAGGCTTCAATATGTTGTCATTACAAAAATATAGGACATTTATAAATATAAATAACACTCATTTTTAAGCATACACATATCTGGGTTCAGGAAATATAGATCAGATATGGAAAAGTCCAATAAATACATTTTCTTAAGTCGTTTTCTTTCAACATGTTAAATCGTTTGTTTTGTTGTTCATTTTGATTATTTTATAAAAAAATCATGCTTGAGCGTATATGGAGAGACAACTAATTACTCTACTGCAATGTGTGATATATCATAAGAACGAGAATTTAATTATCTGTAATATGATATATCGCAAGTGCAGATTAGTTAACCAAAACATCTACGCGAGACGTTTGCGTAACCCTACTCCTTGATTTTAGACAGGTTTTGGGGTACCCTTCCCCCCCCCCCTATACGGGGTCAAAATTAATATAAAGTTCATCCCTATTTTTTTGCTGGTAACATCTCATTTCATGTTTCATGTGCACAGTGGGTGTTTGTAGCCCATGGCCTAAGTGCGAGCCCAGCTGCAGTCTAGGTCCGAGCCCAGTTCGGGACTGCAAATAATGCATAGCCATTCACCAGATGACATCACTTGCGCGACTATGAACACAGCATGGGGAACCTAGAACATAAAAGTCTCTGCGTCACAACTGTTTCTGAACTAAAAAAAAACTGAATACGAGGCTTTCGTTATTTACCTCAGGGAATTTCGAAAGATTATTAAATCCCATGGTAATAAGTTATTAATATGTATTAAGGCTATAGGCCTATTGAATGTTTTTTCGGGCTATATCTGATGTATTTTGATATATTTTGTGTGAATTCACATAATTGTGTGCTCTTGAATTCCATGGATCTCAAAAATGCCATTTAGTGAGCAATATATTTCACTGCATGTATCTCACATAATATAATATAGAAAGGCATGCCACGCAGCCATTGATGAACGTCGCTGATGGCCACATTTTCATATACCCATGTCATTCAAACACACATAAAAGCAAAATCTCACCCCGGCGTTATCGAACGTTACTGCACATCTCCGGATATCACTAATTTCCATTGTACTATATTTATCACAGCTTGACAAATTATAGATTATCTGTATCAAAGGGAAAATGGTGAAGACTTAGCTCTAAAAGCAAGACATCGTCCCAGACCAAAACAGTTGTACACACCCATGAATTAAAGAATCATTCAGCTTCAAAACGCGCATGCCTGGGACGGTCAAGTGTAGGCCAACAGTAGCCTATTGAGTACAGATTGAACCATTAATATAGCCACTGAACTGATTACAAGATACTACTCAAACGAGACATTGATCCAATGTTGTTTTATTGTTAGGCCAACGTCTGCGACGCTGGCCCAGCATTGAACCAACATTAGATAAATGTACAATGTTTGAGAGAAAGTCCTCCTGCCCAGCAAACGCAAGACATTTGTATGACATTTATGCAATGTCGGCCCAACGTCTTTGACGTTGGTCCAACATTGCATAAAGTCATACAAATGTTTTGTGTTTACTGGGTGACAATACAAACTTGGGGGTCAAGCAGTTTCCAAATCCCCGCAGTAATACAGTCAGTTTGTTTGCAAGTAGGCGACCAAGTAGGGGCAAAAGACAAGGGCTTTGAATTATTACCTCATAGATGTCGCTCAAGTATATATGAACTTGCTGTGATTTGAGAACTTGCTCTTAATGAGGCTTTGGGTATGAAACGCATATTTAGTATTATTATGGAATAGGGCCTTGGCTTACCCACGGGCACTATTGCCTTCTGGGGGACCCTTGTCCCGCGAATTTTGACAGTTGACTACACCTCCAGTGCTAACGAATTTTCGTCCGAATACATATGATTCTCTATTTTATTGTAGATATGGACACAGCAGGGCACGTAAATGTAGCAACTTGGTATGGGTCCATTATTGAAGTGAGATTTTGATTTCATATGTGGGTTTGAATGACATGGGGGTATAGAAATGTGGACATCAGGGACGTCCGCAATGGCTGCATGCGTGGCATGCCTTTACATATAATGCTTACAGTGAGATAATATTTCTCACCTATTCATTTCAGGTGCCTGTGATTAGAAGCATGAGAAAATGTCTCAAAATCACTTTGGTATAGTTATATTGTTGGAGCTGTCATACCAAACAGTGTGTAATTTAAACTACATCACATTATACAGTTATGCTGCATAATTATGAATTATTTCAGCTAGATGATCATATGTTTTTCAAATTAAAAGACAAACCAACAAGGCCTATATTTAAATTATAACCGAGAGGTTTAGCAGATAAAACAACACAATGATTAACCAATGTTAAATAAATTTAATACATGTATCATTAAAAACATTTCCATGTGTTAGGTTATCTGCAAACGTATTATTAGATCACAGTCTGCAGGCTGTCATATTGTCTAAGTCATTTCTACATTTTCTTTTAAATATTCCTTCTCATCAGTATCAGACTATCATACTTGTCATGTTCACGTTTACACGAACAAATTATTGAACACCTCTTGCTTTCTATGAAAAACTCAATGAGCATGACATTGCACCAATGAGACTGAAATGACGACACATACCTTAGAATTCATTTGATATATCCTAATTTATAAGCAATGTTTTTTCATATAAATTATAAATACAAGAGCATTAGCTAAGCAACTCCTCTAAAGTCAGTTATTAACACATGTACATGTTGGCTACGTAGTAGTGTTGATGAAGAGTTGGCACCACATGTACAGAATTAAATCAGGTGCATATTTTTACGCTTTCTCATTTCAATGTGGCATCACTGCTTAATGTGTTCAATCCAAAGGCAAGACATCTGTATAAACATAAAAAAATATGTTCTTGGAGTATATTTTAAAGGAATATAATTTAGCTCCGTATCTTGGTGTTATTCCCAAGTGAGGCTTCTGGTTTAGCTGTCCACCAGCCGGACGTCACATATTCAAAAAACTTGGACCCTGCTTTGGAGCTCATATATATTCTAGACACGGTATACTGATTTAACCCTTTCAAGCCTGAATTTACCATTGTCATCTTCATCCACTACAAGCCGCGAATTGCTGTCGCAATTCTCGACTTGTAGTGGATGAAGATGATTTGATGTGGGTGAAAAATTAAAAAAAATTGCCATGTATTGGTGAAAGAGTTTCATGGGAATTTTCGTTCTAAAACCCTTGGTTGTAGGAAAATTAGGTCTGTTTTCAGGGATGTAAAATGATGCTTCAATGCATCGTGAGGGTTTAAAGGGTTAATAAAGGATGAATCACTGTCCACTACAAAAAGCCCAAAATCTTACTGACATGCCAAAGTATATATTAAGATCACGCTTCGAGGGCCAGTGCACACATGTGCACACAGTACCACACACCAAGCTCATATCAAGGATACTACAGCCGGGGTTGTAGTATCCTTGCTCATACAGAGCGTAACTTCCCGGAAAACACAAAACATTTGCAGAACATTTGTTCAAATGTCATAACACTATTTTGTGTTTACTGGGTTGGGGTGTTGTTTATGTGCACCTTAGAGGGTGATTGCACTTAGCCACATTTACATGAACTAAATTACAGAAATCTAGTTCATGACTACGTACATTACATACACTGTACCTTGCACCTAATGTTTAGTCTGTAAAAAACTATAATTACATATTTACAAAGTTTTTTCAGTTCAACTTATTGCTTGTAACTACATAACAATAGCAGCATAATTATAAATATCAAACATTCAGCACTTATGCTAGCGAAACAATGTTTCATGTTTATACTATGCGTTACAAAACAAATGAGGTATTCAAATCAACGTTGAACTGCACCAAATGACTATTCGTTTACTTACGATGAATAATCATGCACTACGATTCTTAGGCTAGCCTATATTCTTTTATTAGTTTGTAAAAGTTATTTACATTCTTTGGTTATATCAAAATGCTAGCAGATCATCATATTTTACAAACATGTTATAATGATTAGATGATGTCCTTTAATAACTGTAATATGCTAAAATATTCCAGATTATTAAACTGTATATGATAATTATATTATTATATATTGAGATTTATTATGAAGTGTATGGAGAATTATTACAATAACTACCATTGACTATTTTAATTATACATTTAAATTGTATATCTATGGATTGTTGCACTTAATCGGTAATATTTTTTTTATTATTTCCAAATGAAATGAATGCTACAATAACTTATAGTAAAGTAAAATAATTAATTTTGTATGGAAAAAAAACGCTGAAAACACTAATATGATATGTATTATGACTATACAATACTGTTTTAGCAACCACTGAATTACTGAGACATACATGTATCATTTTATTCAAGTTATAAAATTATTCATTTCCTTTTTCTCTTCGCCATATACATGCATGGGACCGGCCCACTGATCTCTCAATTAAAAATCGTGTGCATGCATTCGATATTTTATATAACTGTCCATGTTTCTAAAGGATTATAGGTTTAGAACCAGGATTTCGCCGTATCCTGTGAAAACAACCTTGTACACGGCGATTGATATGTCGAATAACAAATAGGTCTACTTTACAATAATTTTGACTCGAATGAACTATGTTGTGTGATTTATTACAATAGCTTAATATCATAAAAAATGTACATTCATAATTCCATGATGCTGCTAAACAAATGAACATGTTCATTGCCAGTGTACCCTCGACAATTCGAAGGTGGCATAAAAGACGTTAAATATAAATGGCACTTTACCATGCTTTAAAAAATGATTCACAATAATAAATTATTGTCATACTTAAAAGTTGGTTACAGATATACGTATCTGTTATACGTATCTGATATATACGTATCTGTTAAATCATTAACAACATGTAATAATATTATATTATTACGAGGAACAAGCACTTGTTTACTTTTTATAAAAAATACAATACAAATCAGTCGATGCATTTCCTGCGTGTATAAAAGTCATAATCTTCTCTTTCCACTAATGTATAATCTCTGTTAAACGCTAGGTGGCACTGAGGTGCCACGGTGTACCAGCTATATCCGGAGCACGTGTCATCGTCCAGACACTCCTGTTCACAGTCATCCTTTGTGTTAACACCTAATATTGGATTGCTGTCATCCTGTAATCCTATGTCTACCGCATCTATAAACGTTTCTTCACACGTTGCTGAATTAGGAAAAGACAAAAAGAAAAAAATAATAGAATGAACGACAAAAGTAAGACACTTAAACTATTATATTCATATAGGCCTACTATGTTCCATTTTTAATCTTTATTTGCTTACACATCAACTGTATATTGATTAGTTTACTCGTTGGGTGTTAAGATGTTTCATCCTCCACACATAGATGTCGCTCAGGTCAACCTCTGTTGTAATGTCTGAGGTCAGAATGAAGATGTTTAGGAAATATTTAACGTATGGAAACTATTGTTTAATTTGATTACGTTTCAAAATATAAAATCGACATATGTAAGCATGATTACAGTACAACACGGTTATAGGCCAATTCTGTATCCTATAAGTAAATATTTTAACCTTTACAGCGCGGGAACCGATTTTAGACGTCAGAATCTGACATCTAAAGTCACCGCCCGCACTGTAAGAGTGAACATAATTATTATAATGGCCGTAGACCCATAGCATAGGTATTAAAATGAAGCAGAGAGACATGTCTGATGATTTCAAAGTGAAAAACCTTTGGTTGCCATGGTTTATACAAAAATATGTAAGGGATTTAATGGTTAAGGCAGGTTCGATACCGTGTCAATAAATACTATCGCATTAAAATCTTTACCGGGTGTAAATCTATATACGGCAAACTGACTTCCGGCGCATATATATTTTCACCCGGGTGTAAATATTAACCTGCTCTTTATGATTAAATTTAACTTTTATTTTTTATATTATCAGCTTATTTATCATATTTAGCCTTGCCCGAATGTTCAGTAAGTTTAATCAGATCACAAGGAATGCTACAGTAATTGACGAATATTAAAAATCTATGTTTAAAAGGCTGTAGATCGATACGAACTATTCTGTGTCTGTAGACCCCATGTGTATTAATGACGATATGTTGAAATATATTGTACGAAGTGTAGGTATACAATGTGACCAGGTTCTAGCACATACGCTTCGTCCGGTCAATCTCAATTCGTAAGAGGTGGATTGTATGTGTAATTTTTCCTGTGTATTCGCAAAATATAAAAAAAATGTATACAATTTGTATCTTGAAAACGTACACTGGTTGATAGTGCACAGTTGAATGGTAATCCTGAAGTAAGTTACATTTTAAAAGTATTATTAAGAACACAATTTAATGCTTCTAAAAATAACATTTCATTTTAAGACAATAACATTTCATAATATAATTATCTGAAATGTAGGATACTGTGCACGATCATTATTATAGCTAGATATTGAGTCTAGCAAAGTCAATATTGTTCCTCTGATGCGATATAGATACGCAGTATGATGTAGGGCCTATTGTAGATGTACTGCTTCGTTTCTTGATAATTAGGTCCATAATCCCGTTTTTCTTATTGTGTACGTGTATGTACTGAAATGGTGTATGTGCTACAACCTGGCGGCCACATTGTATACCTACATATAACAGGTAAATATATACATCCGGTGAAAATATTTATACGTTTGCGTATGAAGATCTACATCCGGTAAAGATATCAATGCGATAGTATTTATTGACATGGTATCGAACCGGGTTGAATAAGTGTACGGTACTTAGTTTTACACTTACATCCACACGTCTTCTCAAAGTGAACACAGCATGGCGACGGATACACTTCCTCTTTGTCTCCTTCGCGAGTGAAGCAGTTATTTTTGGTGTAATCGTAATTAGCCTGCTTGCATTCCGAGTCCTGCTTGCAAATTTGTATGCATCTTTCTGCATCTACACCTTCACCGTCAGGGTGTAATTCTGCTCCATCGCTGTTAAAGCTTATGGTTTGTGTGAGGAAACAGTCTGAAACGACAGTAATAGTATAAAAGTTAAAAAACGAAGCACTGATACGGTAGCCCTATAGCGACACGTAGTGCTATGCTATAATATATATGCTGTAAATAAATGTCATTGAATAGCGTGCATGATAAATGCATTGAACATAATGTACAATGTATCGCGCTCCGATAAAATATATAGGCCTACTCCCAAATATGTGGCAGTATTGATAATGTAGGCGAAGCGAAATCCAGATAAGATAAAATTGTTGTTATGCTCATTATTTTGTTCAAATTTTAAATAAGGATTTTATTGAAAAAATACGATAAAATGTCATCAAATGAAAATTAAAAAAGTGATTTTTTTTACAAAAATAGATAACACTGATAGATAAATCACACAAAGAAACATGAATTATCATTAAAACATAGTTATATTTCACCAGGGCATGGACTGAGCTAAAGGAACTAAACTAAAAGGAACAATAAAATATGAGCGAAGATGACAAACGTGATAGTTGTCTAAGGCTAGAATACTAGACTACTAAACGTGGCATCATACATATTTTTCTAAGGTTATATGGTTAGTGAAGTGAAAAGCAGGATTCTATTTACTAACAACAGAAATAACAGATAATCTTGAGAGTAAACAATGTAGAATAATGAGAATACATTAGGCAAAGCTAGCTAATCTAATAAATAACTACAGGAGAGACTAGAGTGATTGGAAATGGCCAGTCAACTAATGAGCGATATAGTTGAAGCATTCTCGTGAGCCTGCGCAGTTTTTACCCCTAAAAAGCAATAATGTTTTAGCAGCTGGAAGGGATGTTGTTTTTTTGATACATAGTATAATTATACTAAGAAATGTTTCATAAATATATTTAAATTTTAAAAATCAAAAACACATCACACAATCGAGTAGGTAAAAATTTATTGATGAAACGAAACTATGAATTAGAACGTGTTAATATAAAGAAAAGCCACGGCAGCATTTAGCAAGGTGCTAATATACAATAAAAACTAAAATAATTAATGTTTCTAAGTCGAACGTGAAGAATGAAACCAGAAAAGCTACAGGTAAGGCTACAGATAATTATGTTGACAATGCGGGAAAATTGTGACAATTTTGGATTCTCGCATGACGAATTAAATGATATGATACAGTATGTTTGTTATACTGACACCAGAATAATTTAACTTTGATTTTTACTTTGCTCATAATTGTATAATGTGATATGTTCTTTGAACGAAAAACATATTTGCAAAAGAAATAAAAATATAATCTTACGACTAATTTCACACCAAAGTCTAATAAATATACTACTACACTGTAGTTAAAATGAATATTTTTTAACGGGCGTCACACCTTGGCGATCAGCGTCAACGATTGCGTAACACATGAAGGCATCAGCCGAACGCTGGCGAACGCTGAACATCGCTGGACCATGCGATCGTCGTGTGAGTTTCGCGAAAAGTTGAGAGTTTTGAGCATGTCCAAATTTTCAAGGCACGCCAGCGTGTAAAGGGACTGTCACACCTTGGTGATCAGCACCAAAGATCGCGTGACGCACACAACAAAAAATATTAAAAATTATTGCAAACGTGGACTGTCATGAGCCAGAACGATCGTCAAATGTAAATCACCAAGGTGTGACAGGCCCTTTACATAAGCAAATACTCAACATATACATTCACAGAAAATAAAAGTACAGTATAAAATGGCACACGTATATTTTCAAAGAGATGTGAGGAAATTATTGAACAATGGACTATAAAATATTATAAATTAACAACTAACATCTATTGAATTATTGTTTGTCATTTTTTTGTGACACGTGATTAAATATTTTAAAAAAATCATTTCAAGGATTGTGTTGCAAATAAATTAGTCTATTTGATCTGACAATTGTCACCAAGCTAGACGAAAATGTTAAATAACAAAAAAAACGTCTATAACGTTATTATGGGAGTGTGAAGGGAAAGTGGGCAATCAATAGAGTAAACCACCATGAATTGGTCCAGATTGATATAGATATGATTTATAATAGATTGATATGACAACATTATTCAAGCCCTTTTTGGAGGAGATTGGAATACAATCTAGATGGAAATTTCACTTTCTTAGTGAGGTGCTGAAACAATTATTAGTTGATTTTGGATTTGTTCAGATGGTTATAAAGTACAGATTTTTAAATATTAACGCTAAGAAACTGATAGAATTAACTACAGAATAGTTTAGAACATATGACCATGTGGCGTTAATCTTAAAATATGGCGCATCAACACTGAAAAATAGGTATGTATGGGTATGAAAATAATTTACAGATCAGGTCGGGAAAGGCACTTGAGCGTGGTATTACGACGATTGAAATTACACGAAATGTCGTCGAAATTTAATTTGAGCACGATTTAGTGAATAAATGGCGTTTAATTCTAATTGAAGATTAGCTCCCATGTTGTCGTTTTTAATGTTATAGGGAACATCTATTGATAATGTGTTTTTCAATTCGGCTGTGGAATGGGGATCATAATGTAGTGACTTGATCACTAGATAATGAGATCAGTGATCAGAGCTCTCTGATTCGTCCGAACCAAACGGTATAATATTGAGTATTGAAGCACATATGTATTATGAAAAAATACTGATTGATCGCTGTGTTCTGTAGTTTTTTTGCCATGATAATCAGGTCAAATATTGATACCCTTTTTCTGATCATAATTTGTTTCTGTTTGTTTTGGTAACTGGCTTAATTCGCGTTTCAGAATAAATACAAAATCTTGATCTTCAAACTGGAGTTGTATGAACTTTTTCGGCACGACAGCATACCCAGACGCAGGATACTATCCCTCTGCCCTCCGCAAAAAATACCACAAATAATTATTGATATACGTTTTGAAATGACCACCCCCCTTAAAAAAACTAAAAAGACAATAATTCACAGCAACTGCAGTGACATGGCCAGTGTTGTTAGACATTTTAAAATCACGAAAGTGAGCTGTTACATCAAATGTTACACTGCCCCCCCCCCCTCCACATAGACACTGTTACGCCGCGTGCTACAGTGTGCAGATGGACCGACGTCACAATTCCCCCCCACTCTCTTTCTCAGCGTATCATAATAAGCTTGTTATTGGTCAGTTTAAAACGCTATCCTGCTAAACGCTCTCTGATTGTCTGTTGCATTTGTGTCAACCGGCGGCTGAAAACTAGGTTGGTCAATGGTGGGATGTTTCTGGGATACAATTTGAAATGCCTCGTTTCAGTGTGTGGTCGGAGACAGAACAGAACAGGATATATGTCTTTGGCAATTTTTCTCGCACTTATAATTATTTGTGTAATGAACTACATTAACGTATGATCCATAGATAACCTTCCATTGGATTCTCCATATTATTATACTAAAATAAAAATTGTAAAATGTGTTGTATTATGTCTATATTTAAGGAATAGTGCATGCTTTAAAAATACAATAAATGAAGTAATACAAACCCCCAGGTGATATTGACGTGCTAAATGAGGACGTTGATTGTTCTGGTGTAGATTTAGCTGTAGGTGGCTTTAATGTAGACCCAGTCACGGTATGTTCTGTGAATGGGTATGGGCAGATGTTTTCGGACACATCGTTTACGGCAGATGATAAATCTGCAAAATTTTCCAGCTCGAATATCAGATCAGGGGTCGTCATGTTCACAAGCAGGTCGTCTTCTGCCTCTTCAGTAACACCAACACCTGAATACACAAACATTATGTATACGTTACTGACAAAAAAACGTTGTCTTCGTAAAAAAACGTTGACTTCTAGAATTCCATCAAGCTAGAACGATCCACGGATTATTCATTGGTAATCAAAATGAAATCATAGTAATATGTCCAAGGTGATGAACAATGACTCAATGAAATTATTTTATTATATTATTGCATTTCTTACCCACAACTTTAGCCTGACTGTCTCTTAATCTCTCCAAGGCATCTGGCAAGGCAGCGCGGTACTCGTCGTTGACTTCACCGTCTGTGATAAATATGACCACATTCGCCACGTCCCTCCTGTCTCCTGCCGCTTCGACTAAAACCTCGTCAAGCATGTCATTGATCGCCAGAGGAGTGTTTGTCTTAGAACCAATTAATTCCATATCGTCAATGTCATCCAGTATATTGTCGTTATCATCGAGGTCTACTTCTATTCGTACTATATCGCTGAATATCACAACTGCAAACCTGTGTTCATCATTTCCAGCTGAAGACCTAGCAATAACATCTTTTAGGAACATCTTGATGAGGTCCCAGTTGCCTTCGCCGTTGTCTTTAATGCTTCCTGAGCTGTCAACTAGGAACACGATGTCACCTGTGTCACATTCTAAACATAAAACCGTAAATATGGTAGAAGGATATCGTGCTAAAATATGGTACACAACAAAAAGCATTTTTTCAAATATTAACTGCGATAACTTATAATATAGAGCTTTGCCTTATTTGAATAGTTTCAACTCAGATGGAATACATTCGGATGAGATAACATATTCAATCAGTTTTATCGCACATATTTATGACGGCTGAAGATTTATTACCTTGCTTTGAAATGTACCGAAATGTATTTGACAAATATAGATTTACTATTTAGGTGAGCGTATCGCCAATATGAAAACATACCATATGAACTCCTTTCATGCCATGGAAAGTTGTAAGATACTAGATGCCAACAGCAGGTATACAATGATCATTATGACAAAAAACTTTTATTAACCCTTATCCTGCTAGTTATTTTTGTTTAAATTTTCACCCACCTGAAGTTGTGCCTCGCTAACGCGACCCACAACTTCAAATAGGTGAAAAACACTCATATTTGTTTAATTTGAAACCAAACATTTGCAAATCATGATGTTTAAACACACATTCGTTCCCAATATCAGTGATTTGATCGACTAATAAAAGGTAATGCACTTGACAAGTCTGTAGAGAAGTCCTTTGCTGACGAGCCTTGTAATTACATTTCAAAACAATAACATGCCACGTACAGTCACTTCAGAAGTACATCATATTAATCAAAATTGTATATAAATATAAATGTTTTATTTTAATAAAAATGTTACATTCATTAAATGGAATACATTGGTTAATTGGCTGATACAATAACTCGCCCTGAAACCTTATATTACATTTCATAGAAACAATGTCTCGCCTGGATAAAATTTGAACCAGATTTTTTTAAAACTTGCTTATGACCCTATTTTGGTACCTACTACATACTAATTATTCATAACAGAAATATATTAAAATATATTTGATGTATTGAGAAATCTAAAAGATTTTCGCCATACCATTTTGGTCTTTCACATTGTATTATAAAAAATTAAAAAGTCGCATAATAAGCGTGAACGTCATCCCCCCCCCCTCATCTTCATGTTTGATACCTCCATGGTTGGTAAGTATCCTCGTCTCGACCAATCAGACGCTAGAGTACCTTTGTCAAATTGACAGACAATACTAGAATCGTTGAATAGTCACTTACCTTGTACAGTGGAATGTTGTGAAGTTGAGAAAACGAACGTGGAGGGGATGGTGCTTGTTGGTATTGTTCTTGACAAGTCAGTCGAGGCTTCCTTCACTGTTGAGCCTTGTAATTCAATTTACTCAACATTAATAATATATTATGCACGATAAGGTAACTTGAGAGTGACATTGTAATTATTGTACAACATGATACTAGTTTTGAATTGAGTACAACTCATCAATACATTGTGCTTAGGAAGGATGGGTCAAGTGTTATTTTAAATTAACCCCTCCAATACATAGCTCCATGTTAATATGAACAGTAAATTGTTAAAATCCATTTAAAATGATCAACTATCATGTTCGGTAACTTCTGCCTCTGATTGGTCGAGACGGCTATCTCGATCACCAATAATTCCCAGCAAACACAAAACATTTGTATAACTGTCTCGCCTGGACAGTTACATCATATTAATCAAAATTGTATATAAATATAAATGTTATATTTTAATAAAAATGTTACATTCATTAAATGGAATACATTGGTTAATTGGCTGATACAATAACTCGCCCTGAAACCTTATATTACATTTCATAGAAACAATGTCTCGCCTGGATCAAATTTGAACCAGATTTTTTTAAAACTTGCTTATGACCCTATTTTGGTACCTACTACATACTAATTATTCATAACAGAAATATATTAAAATATATTTGATGTATTGAGAAATCTAAAAGATTTTCGCCATACCATTTTGGTCTTTCACATTGTATTATAAAAAATTAAAAAGTCGCATAATAAGCATGAACGTTATCCCCCCCCCATCTTCATGTTTGATACCTCCATGGTTGGTAAGTATCCTCGTCTCGACCAATCAGACGGTAGAATACCTTTGTCAAATTGACAGACAATACTAGAATCGTTGAATAGTCACTTACCTTGTACAATGGAATGTTGTAAAGTTGAGAAAACGTGCGTAGAGAGGATGGTGCTTGCTGGCATTGTACTTGACAAGTCAGTCGAGGCTTCCTTCACTGTGCTTGCTGGTATTGTACTTGACAAGTCAGTCGAGACTTCCTTCACTGTTGAGCCTTGTAATTCAATTTACTCAACATTAATAATATATTATGTACGATAAGGTAACTTGAGAGTGACATTGTAATTATTGTAGAACATGATACTAGTTTTAAATTGAGTACAACTCATCAATACATTGTGCTTAGGAAGGATGGGTCAAGTGTTCTTTTAAATTAACCCCTCCAATACATAGCTCCATGTTAATATGAACAGTAAATTGTTAAAATCCATTTAAAATGATCAACTATCATGTTCGGTAACTTCTGCCTCTGATTGGTCGAGACGGCTATCTCGATCACCAATAATTCCCAGCAAACACAAAACATTTGTATAACTGTCTCGTCTGGACAGTTACATCATATTAATCAAAATTGTATATAAATATAAATGTTATATTTTAATAAAAATGTTACATTCATTAAATGGAATACATTGGTTAATTGGCTGATACAATAACTCGCCCTGAAACCTTATATTACATTTCATAGAAACAATGTCTCGCCTGGATCAAATTTGAACCACATTTTTTAAAACTTGCTTATGACCCTATTTTGGTACCTACTACATACTAATTATTCATAACAGAAATATATTAAAATATATTTGATGTATTGAGAAATCTAAAAGATTTTCGCCATACCATTTTGGTCTTTCACATTGTATTTTAAAAAATTAAAAAGTCGCATAATAAGCATGAACGTTATCCCCCCCCCCCCATCTTCATGTTTGATACCTCCATGGTTGTTAAGTATCCTCGTCTCGACCAATCAGACGGTAGAATACCTTTGTCAAATTGACAGACAATACTAGAATCGTTGAATAGTCACTTACCTTGTACAGTGGAATGTTGTAAAGTTGAGAAAACGTGCGTGGAGAGGATGGTGCTTGCTGGCATTGTACTTGAAAAGTCAGTCGAGGCTTCCTTCACTGTTGAGCCTTGTAATTCAATTTACTCAACATTAATAATATATTATGTACGATAAGGTAACTTGAGAGTGACATTGTAATTATTGTAGAACATGATACTAGTTTTGAATTGAGTACAACTCATCAATACATTGTGCTTAGGAAGGATGGGTCAAGTGTTCTTTTAAATTAACCCCTCCAATACATAGCTCCATGTTAATATGAACAGTAAATTGTTAAAATCCATTTAAAATGATCAACTATCATGTTCGGTAACTTCTGCCTCTGATTGGTCGAGACGGCTATCTCGATCACCAATAATTCCCAGCAAACACAAAACATTTGTATAACTGTCTCGTCTGGACAGTTACATCATATTAATCAAAATTGTATATAAATATAAATGTTATATTTTAATAAAAATGTTACATTCATTAAATGGAATACATTGGTTAATTGGCTGATACAATAACTCGCCCTGAAACCTTATATTACATTTCATAGAAACAATGTCTCGCCTGGATAAAATTTGAACCAGATTTCTTAAAACTTGCTTATGACCCTATTTTGGTACCTACTACATACTAATTATTCATAACAGAAATATATTAAAATATATTTGATGTATTGAGAAATCTAAAAGATTTTCGCCATACCATTTTGGTCTTTCACATTGTATTATAAAAAATTAAAAAGTCGCATAATAAGCATGAACGTTATCCCCCCCCCCCCCCATCTTCATGTTTGATACCTCCATGGTTGGTAAGTATCCTCGTCTCGACCAATCAGACGGTAGAATACCTTTGTCAAATTGACAGACAATACTAGAATCGTTGAATAGTCACTTACCTTGTACAGTGGAATGTTGTGCAGTTGAGAAAACGAGCGTGGAGAGGATGGTGCTTGTTGGCATTGTTCTTAACAAGTCAGTCGAGGCTTCCTTCACTGTTGAGCCTTGTAATTCAATTTACTCAACATTAATAATATATTATGTACGATAAGGTAACTTGAGAGTGACATTGTAATTATTGTAGAACATGATACTAGTTTTGAATTGAGTACAACTCATCAATACATTATGCTTAGGAAGGATGGGTCAAGTGTTATTTTAAATTAACCCCCCTAATACATAGCTCCATGTTAATATGAACAGTAAATTGTTAAAATCCATTTAAAATGATCAACTATCATGTTCGGTAACTTCTGCCTCTAATTGGTCGAGACGGCTATCTCGATCACCAATAATTCCCAGCAAACACAAAACATTTGTATAACATTTTTACAACGTCGACCCAACGTCGAAGACGTTGGGCCGGCGTTGTAAAAATGCTATACAAATGTTTTGTGTCTGCCGGGAAGAGGCGGATTCACACTCGCTTACCTGGTACTGTGGATGAAGGAACTGCGCTGGAGTGTACAGGAGAGGAGCCGGGTATCACAATAGGATCAATAGATGTAGACCTAGCTTCTGAGGTTGGCACGTTGGTTGTGGCGTCTGAGGTAAATGCCACGGAGGATGCACCTGAACAACATCAAAATCACTCTTAAAAGTTCCTGGAGGTATGCGATAACAGAGAAAGGCTCCACGTACACAGGTGCAATCTCTCTCTATTGTACAATACAGCTGATAACCCTCAATAGATCATTGTAATTTAAATATTCAATGTACTGTATAATGTTCATAGTTGTTGTTATTTTTTATATGCGATCCTATCAATATTTTCAATTGGATAATGAACCCTATACGAGCAGTCACCATCTGCTACTGTAGAATCGTTCTTGTAGGAACTAAATAAACCACAAAAACAGCAATTGTGTCATAACTATGGATGATAACATTGTAGTGTAAACATATCAACAGCTTGAAATAAACAAAAAATCAGATACGTTGTATTGTGTATTATCAGAGTGGTCTGAGGGTGGATGAAGGTTGTGTCACGCACCATCAATCTCCTTGAAGAGGTTCCATGTCTAAGATATGTCAGTATTTATCACGAAGTTGACATGCAACTTACTTTTAATTATTGTAACCCGAATTAGTGAGAAACTTCGAAGCTAACTTTTTGGAAAAATGAAAAGTTAATCTTCTATTAATAGAATAAAAGTACTTACCCGTTGTACTGGATTTTACAACTGGGGTGGTGGGAGCTGTAAATTAAATTACAATCATTATTGCATTAATAATGTAAATATCACGGGATTGATACACACTGCGTATGAAAATGATTGTTCTCAAAGGTAACTTTAATTTAGCATGCACGACATAATGGACTAGGAAAGGGTGTGTACAATATAACACAGCTTCTTTATTTACATAATCAGAAAACAAACGTTTATAATTGGACTCACATGCACATTTTCTGGTCAATACTTGAAGGTCAAACATTGGTTTACTTCGGTGGTCACTCACACTGAAGGCTTCTATGATGAGTGTACACCTGTATTCATTTTCTATTTGATCAAATACGATGCCTTCGCATTGTAAATTTTGAATGCATCTTGTTCGGCATACCGAATTTGACAAATCTTCTTCAACGAGAGATACTGATATTGCAGTTTTGACCCCAGTGCCACTATATCTCTCCCAGTCGTAAGTACAATCGTTATCTGTAACATGTCATAACCTGGGGATTAAAAGTGACACGTGATAAGGTAACACTTGAAACCCTTTCATTCCCTGAATATTTACAGTGTATATAAAAGCACACATTGACCAATTAGTTCAATATACGCTTGCTATGTGATGTTTAAATTACATACCTGTGTGTTATATTATTGTCGTATAGAGGGTAAATGCTATATTACACAGCAATTGCTGAATTAATTAAAATATACGAGCTGTTTATTCTTTCACTAAATCATTATATACATGTACAGGGTTTTCTGGGCGCCACTGAATTTGAGTGTGTTTTTTTAATTGAACGTGGAAGCTCTTCTACATGTATTCCTTTGTTCATGGGCATTCACCAGGGGACCTAAACTAAGCCATACTAAAACTCTTAAAATTGCTCTTTTTCATTATAAAATGTAACCCCTCCAGCGCGGGGAGCGACTTTAGACGTCATAATCTGACTTCTACAGACGATTGCCATAGACCCATAACATAGGTATTCATCAGATGAAACGAATTAGCTATCTAAGACATTTAATATGATGTGAAATTGACAAAAACCCTTTGTTCTCCATGGTTTATATAAAAATATTTCCTCGTTGTAAGATTTAAGACTAGTCTAAGCTTTTCCGAGGGAGATGCCAGAAACATAAGATGAATCCTTAGATTTTAAGTGGAATGGGTTAGTATGTATAAATATATAACTATACAAACAGCACTACAGCTGCTGAGATGTCACCCCGATACTTGGGTCTCACAGGTGATCACTTGCCTTTACAGTCCAAAATGTAAATGGTGGTTCCGTTGATGGGGAATATGTTTGCCACGTCGGATGCCTCTTCGTGCCAGAAACATTTCTCGTTGGTTCTGCCCCAGGTGTCGAACTCCATGGCGTAGCATTCTGGGCGGCGATTCAAGCAGAACTGCAAACAGGCGTCTCTTGTATTCACCTTATCCACCAAGTCTCCCTGCTTTGTCCACATGTTTGTGATATTGGTCCATTCATATCTGGCACAGCTACCTGTGAAAACAGATTGATTACCGAAAAAGTGGAATTTATTTGTTTAATTCATCATGTTCATAGCAAGCTTCAACGCTTGTTGTATCAAATAAAAATTCCCGTATGTATTCAACTTAATGAGCCCAAAATGAAGCCCTAAAAATTTAAAAAAATACCGTAAATCCACGTGTTTGAGAAATGTCAACCACTGTGAATGTATCTAAAATTTTACGTATCGGCCCAAGTTTCGAACTATCCACACATTCAGGTACCATAGAAATGACTATCAAAATACTGATAGTGGTAGGTTTTGAGAAATTGACTTGGGCCTACCTATCCAGAACAGAACTTCATATAAAGTGCCCGAAGAATTAGAGAGTATGGTCGAGACTTACTTGAAATTGTCGACGGTTCAATGGTTGAGGAAGAGAATGATGTACTTCTGAGGATAGTTGAAGCCACTGTAAAGAAACGTGCATCGTGGGCTAAGTGTTGCATCGTTAGAAGCTGGCATTAGTCATGCAAATACCAGCTTCAAAAAAATTCAAATACGATTACGTTGACAACTTGGACGTGGTATCATTTTCAAATAGTTCTTTAAAATATACCTAATCAATATTATACAACATTAGATTTTGTAAAAAAAACATTCGATGTGGTTAAAATGGACGCTGGCACAGAAATAGCTGAAATTGAATACATTGATTTATATTTTTTAGGTTCATTTAAACAGCTAAGTTATATATTTTCAAGAAGATAACATAACACATGAATCAAATATTGAACTTTATATAAAGAACAAGTAGTTTAAATATGGTCCAATCACATTAAAAAACAGAGTAATAGTAAAATATTCCACATTGTCATATTATATACTCAATTAGCAGCTTGTGTTATTAGTGGTTGACTCTTACATGTGGTGGACTTGTCTGGGGTGGATTCTCTCGGAGTGGATGCAGCAGAAGTGGATTCGGCAGCATCAGTTGATTGCCTAGCTGTAGATTGCACAACGGTCGAGCTGGGCTCTTGGGAAGATGAGCCTAAAAATACAATTTAATTTTGTCACATATGTCACATTGATTTTACTATGGCAACTCACAAAAATATCTAAAAACACAAACTAAAAATATCACAAACGCACGCTTGTAATAGCTTATTTCATTTGCCATTTCCTCAAATTATGTTATTAGATAATGAATAGTATAGGGCTTAATATTTCACTAGACAATTTAGTGTATCTTACGGGATTACTACACAAAGAGTTATCTGGTGAATTTTTGTGCTGCAAATCTCACCTCAAGATCAATAGTAGAATACCTACATGTATTTGCTATGGACTAAATATAGTTTAATGAATTGTATTCAAAATATGCAATGGGTGATGTCAGCTGACATGGGTGTTTAACCTTTTAACAGCCGAATTCACCCACTTGAAGTTGTGTCTCGCTGACACGATCCACAACTTCAATTGAGTGAAAAATATTTATATTTGACAAAGTCCATAGAGGTCAACGATTTTGCAATCTCGCTGATTGATGTCACGTATTATCTGAAACATGTTCAAAAGCTGGTATTCAATGTGCTGATAAAAATGAGAAAAAAATGAATATAATCGTGAGCGGCGGTCAAAGGGTTAGATGGCTGATATACACAGTTTGAACACATGCCTACCTGAAGATGTGGAATAATCCGTGGAGGACCCTTGAACAGTCGACCCTCCAGTGGAGGCAGCAGAACTTGAGCCCACTGTTGTGGAGTATTCAGTAGATGAGATCAGAGTTGATTTCTGGCTGGTGGACTGCCGTAACGTAGATGCTATGCTAGACGTGGGAGCTACCGTAGAACCTGCAGCGGAATCAGTTGTTGAGAGCAGTGTGGACAGGTGAGTACTAGAGTGAGGGGGTGTTGTTTCTAAAGTAGAAACATTAGTACTTAATGCTTGAGATGTAGATTGTAACGTGCTGCTTTGTTTGGATGAGAAGGTATCAGATGTTATTCTTGACGTTACAGCAGATGAGGCTGGTAAATGTGTAGTTTGTCTGCTGGTCAATCTAGACGTCGAATGTAATAATGTTGACAGTATTCTGGTAGATTTAATTGTGGATGGAGCAAACGTTGACGGATGCGATGTAGTTTTACGAGTAGATAATAATGATGTTGATGGCATGCTGGTAGATTTAATTGTGGATGACGCAAAAGTCGATGAATTTGTGGTAGGTTCATCAGATGATAAAACTGTCGATTGTTTGGTAGATAAAACTGAAGTCGAATCAAACAATGTGGATGGTATAAATGTAGATTAAATTGTGGATGACGCTACGGTTGACGGATTTATAGAAGATTCACCAGAGGAAGGTGAAACTGTTGATGGTTTGGTAGATAAAACTGATGTCGAATCTAATAATGTTGACGGCATCGACGTCGATTTAATTGTAGAAGAAGAGACAAAGGTGGGCGGATTTGTGATGGATGCGTCAGAAGAAGGTAAAGTGTTGATTGTTCTGTAGATAAAACAGACGTTGAATCGAATAATGTGGATGGAATAAATGTAGATTTAATTGTGGATGACGCTACGGTTGACGGATTTGTGGAAGGTCCGTCAGAAGAAGGTAAAGCTGTTGATTGTTTGGTGGATAAAACTGATGTCCAATCTAATAATGTGGATGGAATAAATGTAGATTTAATTGTGGATGACGCTACGGTTGACGGATTTGTGGAAGGTCCGTCAGAAAAAGGTAAAGCTGTTGATTGTTTGATAGATAAAACAGATGTTGAATCTAATAATGTGGATGGTATAAATGTAGATTTAATTGTGGATGACGCTACGGTTGACGGATTTGTGGTAGGTGCGTCAGAAGAAGGTAAAGCTGTTGATTTTTTGGTAGATAAAACTGATGTCGAATCTAATAATGTGGATGGTATAAATGTAGATTTAATTGTGGATGACGCTACGGTTGACGGATTTGTGGTAGGTGCGTCAGAGGAAGGTAAAGCTGTTGATTTTTTGGTAGATAAAACTGATGTCGAATCTAATAATGTGGATGGTATAAATGTAGATTTAACTGTGGATGACGCTACGGTTGACGGATTTGTGGTAGGTGCGTCAGAAGAAGGTAAAGCTGTTGATTGTTTGGTGGATAAAACTGATGTCGAATCTAATAATGTGGATGGTATAAATGTAGATTTAATTGTGGATGACGCTACGGTTGACGGATTTGTGGTAGGTGCGTCAGAAGAAGGTAAAGCTGTTGATTGTTTGGTGGATAAAACTGATGTCGAACGTAATGATGTGGATGGTATAAATGTAGATTTAATTGTGGATGATACAAAGGTCGAGGGGTTTGTGGTAGCTTTAGAAGTAGATAACCATGATGCCGATGGTAAATCTGTTGATTGTACTGTAGAAAAGACCAGGGGTGAAGTATTGCTAGTAGTTTCGCGACTAGACAAAAGTGATGTTGACGGCATACTTGTTGATTTAATTGTCGACGAGGCATACGTTGATGTATCTGTAGTAGATTGACGTGTAGATAATTTAGGTATTGTTGATGAAATATCGGTGGATTTAGCTGTGGATGGATTAGCTGTTGAATACAATGCTGTAGATTGTAGAGACGTTGAGTGTATTGTGGTTGATTCGTGTGTAGATGGTGGTTTAGATGTTGTTTCATGTGAAGATGGATGTTGTGTTGATGATGCTTGTGTAGATTTTAGTGTGAATAAACCAGCTGTCGAGTAAAATAACGTGAATGCTAAAGATCAATAGTAGAATACCTACATGTATTTGTTATGGACTAAATATAGTTTAATGAATTGTATTCAAAATATGCAATGGGTGATGTCAGCTGACATGGGTGTTCAACCTTTTAACAGCCGAATTCACCCACTTGAAGTTGTGTCTCGCTGACACGATCAACAACTTCAATTAAGTGAAAAATATTTATATTTGACAAAGTCCATGGAGGTCAACGATTTTGCAATCTCGCTGATAGATGTCACGTATTATCTGAAACATGTTCAAAAGCTGGTATTTAATGTGCTGATAAAAATGAGAAAAAAATGAATATAATCGTGAGCGGCGGTCAAAGGGTTAGATGGCTGATATACACAGTTTGAACACATGCCTACCTGAAGATGTGGAATAATCCGTGGAGGACCCTTGAACAGTCGACCCTCCAGTGGAGGCAGCAGAACTTGAGCCCACTGTTGTGGAGTATTCAGTAGATGAGATCAGAGTTGATTTCTGGCTGGTGGACTGCCGTAACGTAGATGCTATGCTAGACGTGGGAGCTACCGTAGAACCTGAAGCGGAATCAGTTGTTGAGAGCAGTGTGGACAGGTGAGTACTAGAGTGAGGGGGTGTTGTTTCTAAAGTAGAAACATTAGTACTTAATGCTTGAGATGTTGATTGTAACGTGCTGCTTTGTTTGGATGAGAAGGTATCAGATGTTATTCTTGACGTTACAGCAGATGAGGCTGGTAAATGTGTAGTTTGTCTGCTGGTCAATCTAGACGTCGAATGTAATAATGTTGACAGTATTCTGGTAGATTTAATTGTGGATGGAGCAAACGTTGACGGATTCGATGTAGTTTTACGAGTAGATAATAATGATGTTGATGGCATGCTGGTAGATTTAATTGTGGATGACGCAAAAGTCGATGAATTTGTGGTAGGTTCATCAGATGATAGAACTGTCGATTGTTTGGTAGATAAAACTGAAGTCGAATCAAACAATGTGGATGGTATAAATGTAGATTAAATTGTGGATGACGCTACGGTTGACGGATTTATAGAAGATTCACCAGAGGAAGGTGAAACTGTTGATGGTTTGGTAGATAAAACTGATGTCGAATCAAATAATGTTGACGGCATCGACGTCGATTTAATTGTAGAAGAAGAGACAAAGGTGGGCGGATTTGTGATGGATGCGTCAGAAGAAGGTAAAGTGTTGATTGTTCTGTAGATAAAACAGACGCTGAATCGAATAATGTGGATGGAATAAATGTAGATTTAATTGTGGATGACGCTACGGTTGACGGATTTGTGGAAGGTCCGTCAGAAGAAGGTAAAGCTGTTGATTGTTTGGTGGATAAAACTGATGTCCAATCTAATAATGTGGATGGAATAAATGTAGATTTAATTGTGGATGACGCTACGGTTGACGGATTTGTGGAAGGTCCGTCAGAAAAAGGTAAAGCTGTTGATTGTTTGCTAGATAAAACAGATGTTGAATCTAATAATGTGGATGGTATAAATGTAGATTTAATTGTGGATGACGCTACGGTTGACGGATTTGTGGTAGGTGCGTCAGAAGAAGGTAAAGCTGTTGATTTTTTGGTAGATAAAACTGATGTCGAATCTAATAATGTGGATGGTATAAATGTAGATTTAATTGTGGATGACGCTACGGTTGACGGATTTGTGGTAGGTGCGTCAGAGGAAGGTAAAGCTGTTGATTTTTTGGTAGATAAAACTGATGTCGAATCTAATAATGTGGATGGTATAAATGTAGATTTAACTGTGGATGACGCTACGGTTGACGGATTTGTGGTAGGTGCGTCAGAAGAAGGTAAAGCTGTTGATTGTTTGGTGGATAAAACTGATGTCGAATCTAATAATGTGGATGGTATAAATGTAGATTTAATTGTGGATGACGCTACGGTTGACGGATTTGTGGTAGGTGCGTCAGAAGAAGGTAAAGCTGTTGATTGTTTGGTGGATAAAACTGATGTCGAACGTAATGATGTGGATGGTATAAATGTAGATTTAATTGTGGATGATACAAAGGTGGAGGGGTTTGTGGTACCTTTAGAAGTAGATAACCATGATGCCGATGGTAAATCTGTTGATTGTACTGTAGAAAAGACCAGGGGTGAAGTATTGCTAGTAGTTTCGCGACTAGACAAAAGTGATGTTGACGGCATACTTGTTGATTTAATTGTCGACGAGGCATACGTTGATGGATCTGTAGTAGATTGACATGTAGATAATTTAGGTATTGTTGATGGAATATCGGTGGATTTAGCTGTGGATGGATTAGCTGTTGAATACAATGCTGTAGATTGTAGAGACGTTGAGTGTATTGTGGTTGATTCGTGTGTAGATGGTGGTTTAGATGTTGTTTCATGTGAAGATGGATGTTGTGTTGATGATGCTTGTGTAGATTTTAGTGTGAATAAACCAGCTGTCGAGTAAAATAACGTGAATGCTAAAGATCAATAGTAGAATACCTACAAGTATTTGTTATGGACTAAATATAGTTCAATGAATTGTATTCAAAATATGCAATGGGTGATGTCAGCTGACATGGGTGTTTAACCTTTTAACAGCCGAATTCACCCACTTGAAGTTGTGTCTCGCTGACACGATCCACAACTTCAATTAAGTGAAAAATATTTATATTTGACAAAGTCCATGGAGGTCAACGATTTTGCAATCTCGCTGATAGATGTCACGTATTATCTGAAACATGTTCAAAAGCTGGTATTTAATGTGCTGATAAAAATGAGAAAAAAATGAATATAATCGTGAGCGGCGGTCAAAGGGTTAGATGGCTGATATAAAAAGTTTGAACACATGCCTACCTGGAGATGTGGAATAATCCGTGGAGGACCCTTGAACAGTCGACCCTCCAGTGGAGGCAGCAGAACTTGAGCCCACTGTTGTGGAGTATTCATTGGTGGATGAGATCAGAGTTGATTTCTGGCTGGTGGACTGCCGCACCGTAGATGCTATGCTAGACGTGGGAACTACCGTAGAACCTGTAGCGGAATCAGTTGTTGAGAGCAGTGTGGACAGGTGAGTACTAGAGTGAGGGGGTGTTGTTTCTAAAGTAGAAATATGAGTACTTATTGCTTGAGATGTTGATTGTAACGTGCTGCTTTGTTTGGATGAGAAGGTATCAGATGTTATTCTTGACGTTACGGCAGATGAGGCTGGTAAATGTGTAGTTTGTCTGCTGGTCAATCTAGACGTCGAATGTAATAATGTTGACAGTATTCTGGTAGATTTAATTGTGGATGGAGCAAACGTTGACGGATTCGATGTAGTTTTACGAGTAGATAATAATGTTGTTGATGGCATGCTGGTAGATTTAATTGTAGATGACGCAAAAGTCGATGAATTTGTGGTAGGTTCATCAGATGATAAAACTGTCGATTGTTTGGTAGATAAAACTGAAGTCGAATCAAACAATGTGGATGGTATAAATGTAGATTTAATTGTGGATGACGCTACGGTTGACGGATTTGTAGAAGATTGACCAGAGGAAGGTGAAACTGTTGATGGTTTGGTAGATAAAACTGATGTCGAATCTAATAATGTTGACGGCATCGACGTCGATTTAATTGTAGAAGAAGAGACAAAGGTGGGCGGATTTGTGATGGATGCGTCAGAAGAAGGTAAAAGTGTTGATTGTTCTGTAGATAAAACAGACGTTGAATCGAATAATGTGGATGGAATAAATGTAGATTTAATTGTGGATGACGCTACGGTTGACGGATTTGTGGAAGGTCCGTCAGAAGAAGGTAAAGCTGTTGATTGTTTGGTGGATAGAACTGATGTCCAATCTAATAATGTGGATGGAATAAATGTAGATTTAATTGTGGATGACGCTACGGTTGACGGATTTGTGGTAGGTGCGTCAGAAGAAGGTAAAGTTGTTGATTTTTTGGTAGATAAAACAGATGTTGAATCTAATAATGTGGATGGTACAAATGTAGATTTATTTGTGGATGACGCTACGGTTGACGGATTTGTGGTAGGTGCGTCAGAAGAAGGTAAAGCTGTTGATTGTTTAGTGGATAAAACTGATGTCGAATCTAATAATGTGGATGGTATAAATGTAGATTTAATTGTGGATGATACAAAGGTCGAGGGATTTGTGGTAGCTTTAGAAGTAGATAACCATGATGTGGATGGCAAATCTGTTGATTGTACTGTAGAAAAGACCAGGGGTGAAGGATTGCTAGTAGTTTCGCGAGTAGACAAAAGTGATGTTGACGGCATACTTGTTGATTTAATTGTCGACGAGGCATATGTTGATGGATCTGTAGTAGATTGACGTGTAGATAATTTAGGTATTGTTGATGGAATATCGGTGGATTTAGCTGTGGATGGATCAGCTGTTGAATACAATGCTGTAGATTGTTGAGACGTTGAGTGTATTGTGGTTGATTCGTGTGTAGATGGTGGTTTAGATGTTGTTTCATGTGAAGATGGATGTTGTGTTGATGATGCTGGTGTAGATTTTAGTGTGGATAAGCCAGCTGTCGAGTAAAATAACGTTGATGCTAAAGATGAAGACTTAGCTGGGGTGGATCGCAACGCTGTAGACAAGCTTGTTGATTCAGACGACGCCAAAGGGACCGCTGTCGTCTTAGGAGATGATAAATCAGCAGTGGATAATGTACTAGTTGAATCTTCTCCCGAAAAGACACACAAAGCGACAAACATATAGCGGAATGAAATCTTCAAAAAAAGAAACGTCATTGCCCTTAAAACTACTATTTGATGTCTTAAAATATGTTTTGCAAATAAATCCAGATGAATTGGAGATAATAATCCAAGCTTCCCCATGCCCATGCATTCCCATGACCTAACATACAATGAATAATTCAAATAAGATTTGCATATCTGTTTAAAGACAGTCAAACAAGTGTTGGTAAAGTAAAAAGTGTTTGAAAGAAGTATTTCAACACCGTTTGATATTTTTAAAATAACTACTAAATGACAATTACAATTTTGATTGATACCACAAACTATGACGTAAGTAGTGCAATGCAATGTTTTAATAAAGTTAAAAGCATCACTAAAGGACAATAGGTATAATACTCACTCAAGAAGCAAATACAAAGCAAAGAACGATCTAGTTGGAAGGTACACTGTATAATCAGATAACGCCAAATGGACACAAGCATATATAACAGAAGGGGTCAGACAAAGCAAAAGGTGTTGATACGAACAGAATAGAAGAGGATCACAACAAAGCGGAAACATCAAGATGTAAGAAGAATTGTGAATGAATGTGTAATCAAATAGAATAGAATTGTAAATCATTGTGCTTTTGTATGCATGTAGGTGTAATGGCAGCTATTTCTATGTGAGAGATCACAGCATACGCATGGCTCGTAAATAGTAACTATATGTTGAGTTTTGCTGGCCCACCATTGTAGATGATGCGCCAACATTAAAACAAAATATTGTCACCGTCTCGTATCACCACACTTTCAGCTGCATAAAAATTAATACATGTCATCAATGGTTCTACATTATTACAATTTGAAATGGTGAAAATAAAACAGGTATGAAAGGATAGGCTATGCACAACTAAAACGGCAAAATATAATTATAACTGACAAGAGTAACTAGCACTATTCAGATATATAATTTAAAGGCATGTTCAAGAATTGCGTCACACAGACCTACAAGTAATCATATATTATACAGTACCGGTATATTATTGTATATTATTGCAGTATGCTACTGCAATTTTAAATCCTAAGGATAAAACAGAAAGAGTACAGTACTAACATTGAAACAACGAAACAATTCTACTTGATAGTACAATCCTAATAGAAAGGCTTAGGATGAATGTATTCTACTGAGATATTTACACTCTAGCACGCCGTCGGCTTACCCGCTGTACTGCTGGGTTGCTTTGATTCTGTAAAAGAAAACGCATGATCAAATTAGATCATATTATACCGAACTTACCAGGGCAGCGATTCAGGCGATACGTGTAAAAGTCACTGGCATCTTCCAAGTCCTCGATGCTCTCTGCGGTATGTATGGTACAGAGAGTGTTCATGCCCCCGTGCCATTCAATACCGGCGCAGATTGGGGTGTCAAGACAAAGCTGCTTACATTCCTCAAATGTGCCCCCCTTCTGTGACATCTGCGTGATGTTAACTTTCCATTTCTCGCCGATAAGTTTAAAATCATCACACCCTATGAAACGGACGAGCAATTCCACATGTTCAAAAGCTAAATACAGCAGAAGTTATCACAAAGGTGACGAGACAATACTTCAACCGAAAATCAAACAGCAGTAGCTGCTTACAAGTATGCCTAAGCAGTTACTGTTGTTTCTCTTTGTATGGCTAAGGAGTCATCTCGCAAGTCAGGTGTATACATTTACAAAACAAAGAGAGCTGCTGTATAACCCTTTAACCGCCGGTGCCGCATATATTCGTGTTTTCACTTTTTATTAGCACATTAAGTACTACATTTTAAACATGTTAAAGATAACATGTGACATCAACCAGCACAATTTGAAAAGAGTTGACCTCCATTTTGTCAAATCTGAATAATTTTCACTCACCTGAAGTTGTGGATCGCGTCAGCGAGACACAACTTCAAGTGGGTGGAAATTCCAATTGAATAACTTGGCGGTTAAAGGGTTAGCAACAGCTACGTAACCGCTGATAGCTCACCAGTGCACACGTGAACTATTTAATTGAAATCTTCAGTCACGCTATCGCAAGCCACAACTTACAGTGTCAGAGCATCACTTGTGAAATTCAAATCAAACCGTATCAGTTTCACTGTTCATCAGATAGGCCGACATAAAATATTTAGATTTCATTTTGTCCTGCGAAGTCAAAGGGCAGTATCCGCTTACTTTACATGTAAGCAGGTGCTGCCTATTGGCTTTCCAGAGCAGTAGTATAGCCGACGGCTATGGTCTGAGGGTTTTCGTTATATTCTTGGCACAATTACCATGACAGTAAAGGGGTGTATCTGACATCATATAAAGTGATAAGATACGCTCATTGTAACGGATGAGCTCTGTCATGGTGTCAATCTTTACAGCGCTATATAATAATAGTCCAAATTTTCAGCCACTTGAAGTTGTGTCTCGCTACCGCGATTCACAACTTCAAGTGGCTGAAAACTACTCATAGTGTCAAACTTTAAAACGCTATTATTATAACAATCTAATTTTTCACCCACTCACAGTTGTGGGTCACATTTATTTAACTTTGAGACGAGACATTTACAAATCTGGGATGTTTAAATGGCCATTTAATTTACATTAATTGTGATTCAACCTGCTAATAAAGTAAATTAAAAACGACTGTAGTCGTACGTAGTGCTGTAGACCTCAGATCCTGACGTCAAAAGTCGATTCCCGCACTGTAAAAATTAAAATATTTCTAATGGCCGTAAATGGTCATAAAGTGCTAAACTGCCAGTTTACAAAGTGGCATTTTAGTACCTTCTAACTCCAAGGGGACGAATTTCGTGGTACCGATAGTGTACTACAGATTATTCTGGATATATTGTATTCATCATGATCATCTACATTGTTACAATAACAATTATGATTTATATAAAAATATCTGGATATTTAAAAAAATATCCAGATCCATTTTGTAAGTGTAAATCATTTTCAGGTTAACCCTTTCAAGCCTTAATTTAACATTGTCATATTCATCCACTAGAAGCCGCGAATTGCTGTCACAAATAGCGACTTGTAGTGGATGAAGATGGCTTGAAGTGGGTGGCAAATGAAAAAAAAATATTGTTATTATTAAAGTTGGTGCTGGGAATTAAGTCATTCTTCAGAGATGCAAAATGATACTTTGATGCATCCAGAGGGTTTAATGGGTGGAGCGAAATAACCGAGCACAAACAGCAGTGTCCGTATTCTCGTACAAGTTACGATATATCGTAGGCTTCTGATTGGTCGAGATGGCCATCTCGATCAATCAGAAGCCTGCGATATATCGTAACTTGGATGTACCATTTGGATGTACCATCAAGTGGGGTAGCTTTGAACGGGGGGGTTTACCTTTGAACACCAATTTTTCAAAAGATTAAATTTTAATTGCTGTTATTAAACATATTAATACAGATATATCTAATAACAGAAATATCCAAATACATAATAACCCTATGTTTTATTATATTGCATTAAATTAACCACGATCCGCCTTTCGAGTAGCTTCACAACGAATTTATAAATGGCGGACATTTTGGTACAGCATTATCAATGCCACAAATTTTACGTGAATAAGTACAAAAAGTAGTCAAAGCTAAGTTGACGGTATATATGATATATCATCCCTTAGCAGCCAAAATGTTGTATGTGTCATTCATTTGAGTTAAACATACGAATTTACAAATGGCGGACATTTTGGTACAGCATTATCAATGCCACAAATTTTACGTGAATAAGTACAAAAAGTAGTCAAAGCTAAGTTGACGGTATATATGATATATCATCCCTTAGCAGCCAAAATGTTGTATGTGTCATTCATTTGAGTTAAACATACGACCGTTAATGGAAAAAACAAATACATTTATATGTATCACTTTAATATTAAGAAAACAATCAACATGTAAGATTTTAAATTCGAGATCAAAACGTATTTATTTTGCTGATCTGTTTATAATGATTGTCTAAAAATATGTATTCAGAATGTACTTCATATTGGAGGTTCAAAAGCTGAAACGATATTTCAGTGCGGGGACCGTCTTTACACGTCAGAATCTGACGTCTGTAGAGGTCAGATTCTGACGTATAAAGACGGTCCCCGCACTGAAAGACGTTGGTCCAACAGTGCATAAATGTTATACAAATGTTTTGTGCTTATTATAGTAGTACAAAAAGTGTTATATACTTACCTATTGTTGTCGACAGAAGTGTACTGAGTAATGAAGAGCCGCCTGAACAAATAATACAGTATGGTTTAACATAACATAGCGTTAAGTATATTAGATTAGCTTGATGTTTTATATACAAATAAAGAATACATAAATATTTAATACGTTTTATCATGTATCCAGCACAACTATTTACAAAAAAAGTAATTTGCTCTACCAGTAGACCTACACCGGTTGAAACACGGTACATATAGCAGGCCCATATTAATTTTCAAATAATTTCCCTTGAAAATTTTTTTAAGTGAGCGCATCATATGCCTGATAATTATTATATTAACTACACCGTGCATATATCTGCTCACAAAAGCACCGATATTAATTATCGTGCCTTAACAATCTAGTTGTGCCCACGTGTTCAGGCTATAGTATCCATAAAACAAGACATTATTTGTATACACATACCTAAAGTGGGACCAAGTGTCGTTTTCAAATCTGTAATAAAATAATGTGTATGTATTATTTAATAAGCAGTCTCTCGTCAGTTCTTCAACCCTCATGGCACATATGTCGACAGTAGGAGTACTTCAGTGCTTTGATCACCAGGTTTTAAGTGGAATATGTCTTCATGTGACACTGATGTGTGTGGGCCCAGCAAATACGAGACGTTGACCAAATGTTATTTCAATGTTGGGCCACCGTCTGCGACGCTGGCCCAACGATAAAATAACATTGGGCCAACGTCCCGTTTTTGCTGGGGTGATTGAAATTTCACAAATACCAGTAATTTTATGTCACTTGACCAACGCGGCCCACAAGTTACAGCAAATAAACCCTTCAACCGCCAATTATTCTATTTAAATTTTCACCCACTTGAAGTTGTGCCTCGCTGACGCGATCCACAACTTCAAGTGAGTGAAGATTATTCAGATTTGATTTGCTAATAAAAAATGAAAACCCGAATATATGCGGCACCGGCGGTTAAAGGGTTAATTTTAACAGCTCAAAGATCTGAGAGTTTGCATCTCTACTCATCCTTATCTTTACTGAGTGACTTTCATCAATTTGCGTTGAAATATTTAAATTATATTTGACACTACATACATAATTATAAATGTTTAATGTATTATGTATAGTGGAGTATGGTATAGTAGTAAAAAATATGGTAATACAAATTACCTGAAGTCGATTGAATTGTTGAAGTAGCACCTTCAAAAACAATAAAAAAGAATAATGAATAATCTTCATCTTATATAAATGTAATTAGCATAATATGCAGATAACGTAGGCTTAGTTTTTAATTATTATATTATTACTATGCTTAAATGGAAAATAATCATGCTAGGGCCTATATAGTACTTTACAATGTTGTGTATAAAAGATGTTGTTTATGTATTTAATTGAATTATCTATGTATCCGGTCGAGGTCATGCCAAGGTAACATCAATGTCATTTCAATGTCAAATTGGCATAAATTATACAAAATTAGATTTTTGACCTTGGCGTGAGCTTGTCGCGGTACACTTGTAAGCAGATAAAGCCCATCTCCAGACCATGTCGCCCTTCATACCCAATGGTATCATGTGCGTGGTTCAAGCAAATGCGAGACGCTGACCCAATGTTATTTCAATGTTGGGCCACGGTCTGCGACGCTGGCACAACATTGAAATAACATTGGGTCAACGTCCCGTATTTGCTGGGGTGCTTGGAATTTCAAAAACAAGTAATTTTATATCACTTGACCAAAGCGGCAAATTTAATTTTAACAGCTCACAGATCTGAGATTTGGCATCTCTACTCATACTTACTTATTTTTACTGTGTGACTTTCATCTATTTTCGTTGCAATATTTAAATTATTTTTGACATCACATAAATAATTGTAAATGTTTAATGTATTATGTATAGTGGAGTATGGTACAGTAGTAAAAACTATGTTAATAAAAATTACCTGCAGTGGACTGTTGAATTGTTGAAGTAGCACCTTAAAAAAGAAAACAAAAAAATACTGAATAAGCGTCACTTTATATAAATGTAATTAGCATAATATGAGGATAACGCAGGCTTAGTTTTAAATATTATAATATTACTATGTTTAAATGACAAATATTCATGCTATGGTAGTTTAAAAAATTGTTTATAAAATATGTTATTTGTGTATTCAATTGAATTATCTTTCAAATGAATGGTAAATAGACTACGGCAGAGCGATGGCCACGAAAATAGAGAAGACGTCCTCATAAGAACGTCAGAAATGTTTATCTTGTTAGAGCTAATGTTATATGTTTTTACTATGTGCGACTTAAACATGTTAAAATAAAACGTATCTTCTCTTATCCTCTCTATAATTATAACACATTTATAAACTTGGTGTTATAAATAAACAATACCATACTCAATACACATGGCACTTCCGACCTTATGTATCATTTAAATAGAGATATGATGAGGAAAGTAAACTACCCAGTAAACACAAAATATTTGCATATTATTTATACAACGTCCGTCCAACGTCTTCGACGTTGGTCCAACATTGTATAAATGTTGTACAAATTAAAATAATCATAAATGTCTTAGTTATCTCTTCCTGATTCATTTGAGTACCTATGTTATAGTTCTACGGCCAATAGAAATATTTTTCTCTTACTGTGCGGGGATCGACTTTAGTCGTCAGAATCTGACGTCTACAGCCGTCAGATTCTGACGACTAAAGTCGATCTCCGCGTCGTATGTGTCATTTAACCCTCACACCGCTAAACACGACTACGGTCGTTTTTAATATGTTTTATCAGCTGGTTAAAAAAAAGATATTAAGAATGACACGTTTGGTTAAAAATCAACATGCAAATGTGCTGTCCCAAATTAAAAAAATGTGCGTAATTTTCACGCAATCTAAGTCGTGGGTCGCGGTAGCGAGACACAACTTCAAGTGGGTGAAAATTTCAACTATCAAATTTAGCGCTTGAAGGGTTAAAACCACCAACTCGGGTTGAAGGTTATCAGTACATATATTTATGTATTTATTTATTTGACTTTCGAGTTGAAAACCTGTACAAAATGGTACAATACCATTATTATTCATTGAGTAAAATCTTCGAGCATGTTATCAACTTTGGTTTACGAAAATAGGTCTAGAAGACCTCTAGGAGGCCTGTTAAGCAGGTAAGTGAATTAACCTTATATAATGAAATAATATAACAGTATAATATAAAACCAACGTTTCCCCAGTTATAGGAGGACTGGTTGCATAGTTATCAAGTGAGTACGCCTAAGCTATAGAGTAGTTTAATCCTTTAACCGCCGGTGCCGTCCATTTTTTTTTTTTACATTTTTATTAGCACAAAACATATCAGCTTTTAAACATTTTAAAGATAAAAAGTGACATCAATCAGAAAGATTTGAAATTTGTTGACCTCCATTTTGTCAAATCTGAATAATTTTCACTCACTTGAAGTTGTGGATCGCGTCAGCGAGACACAACTTCAAGTGGGTGAAAATTCCAATTGAATAATTTGGCGGTTAAAGGGTTAAAACAGTTAATTGTTAGTGTACACGTTATTTTGAAAATAGACACAGTAAAATGATAAATTGTGTGTTATCTAAACATAAAATAAAGATAACTGACAATTGCCATGAAGCTTACCTGTAGATCCAGTGACTGAAATGAAATAAAATAATATAAGTACGCAATTAGGAGACAGTTATTGGATAGCTAAAATTACGTAACTATAATTTTCTTTGCAACAATTAAGGTCAATCAATATGCTGACAAGTAACACTTTGAGCGGACGGCATTGTGAAATGTCGCTCTGCTTAACCCTTTAACTGCCAAATTATTTAATTTGAATTTTCACCTACTTGAAGCTGTGTCTCGCTGACGCGATCCACAACTTCAAGTGAGTGGAAATTATTCAGATTTGACAAAATGGAGGTCAACTCTTTTCAAATCTTTCTGGTTGATGTCACATTTTATCTCGAACATATTTAAAATGTGGTACTTAACCCTTTAACCGCCGGTGTCGTATATATTCGGGTTTTCGTTTTTTATTAGCACATTAAGTACCACATTTTATATATGTTAAAGATAAAATGTGACATCAATCAGCAATATTTGAAAACAGCTGACCTCCATTTTGTCAAATCTGAATAATTTTCACTCGCTTGAAGCTGTGGATCGCGTCAGCGAGACACAATTTCAGGCGGGTAAAAATTCAGATTGAATAATTTGGCGGTTAAAGGGTTAATTTGCTAATAAAAAATGAAAACCCGAATATATGCGGCACCGGCGGTTAAAGGGTTAAGCCGCAAGCAGACACCTTGGTCGTATACAATATACATTGTAGTATTCGTTATCAAGTATTACTATTACAATGTCACAGACATTAATACAACACAGGGAGACTTTTCTATTTCTTGGATAATTCAATGTGATAAACACAATATACTCACCAAAGCATCCGATGAACCTGTGAAAATCAAGGAAGGGCACTTCAACCCATTCCCACGGCTGGGGTGGTTCATCCTGCATGATGGCACAGGAATGCTCGTGCTCGCCGGACATATCGTAGTCAATGGCAAAGCACTTAGTCCGTATACACCTAGCCCTGCACTGCTTCAGAGTCAGTGACTCTAGCTGTCTGATTGCGTTGTCTCTGACTGATTGGTTATTCATAACCTCCCATTGCACGTCGCATACTGCAACAAAAAATGCATTTACAGTAACCCATTACTAGCTAACGATGCATATATTGGAAAATAATTTTAGGCAAATAATGTTTTTTTAATTATATAAGGCAAAAAATAAAAATAAATATCACTATTAAAAAAATGGGTGATGTTCATTACCTGTGAGGTTGGAATCGCTCACAGTAAATGATAATATGATTGAGTTATTGTGAAGATTGTTGTAAAGAGTATTAAATTAGCTCTGTGTGTGATGAAATCAAGAAAAAACGTCGATCAGATACTTTAGCATCAATTTGTCAAATCTCATTCAAGATTGTAGTTTCAACCCGTTCCATATATGCTTATATTGTGTGAAATTGTGTTATTGCTATTTATTTTTAATCGTTCCATTACTAGGATTACAGTATCGATTTGTTTACATTTGTGCTTTTCATCTTTCTTACCTAAACACCTTGTCAGAACATAGATATCTGTTTTATCGTATGCTTCTGTGTCTCCTATTGGGCTTGTAAAATGCCAGCAGCTTTTTGAGATTGACGTCAAATTTTCATACTCGATCGCTATACAATCTTCATCTTCAACACACAGCTGCATACACTCTTCTAAAGTGGCACTATTTGTGACAACTTCTCCTGCCACAACACTTCTGATTTCTGGTCTTTTCGTCCATGTAGGGGCACAACCTGAAGATAAATTGTAGAGATGTAGTCTACTCTGTGTAAATGAGCATCAAAATTGTCATCACAATGGTTGCTTAATGGAAATCCAAAAAATAGACTAGGTAATACGACAGATAAGGCTACAACGCATGCGAAACTCTGTTTAAGCAAAATATATAGTAACATGCTTCAATGTGCTTAGTATTTAGAATGACGTTATTATTTTAATTGTAAATATGTAAAATGACGTGCATCTTGCATTTTACGATAAAATATAGGTCAGACGATGAAAAATAAATATCAGGAATGTGTGTTTCAGCCACAAAGTCATACAAAAACCATAAGTTTAGCGAAATCGAGCCACAAATACAAAAAAAAGTTAATCTTCTTTTAGATAGTCATTTTGTTTTTTTGCTCAGATAAACTGATAAAGGTGAATGTCGCGGCATTTTAGATTTTTTCATTCAAATTTACTCGTCAGTAACTTTTATTTCTGGTCCAATAAGTTACTACAATTAAATCATATCACCGTCAACATGTTTACCAGTATTCTAATAGTAACAGTAAATATATAAAAGACGACGGACATCTTGTATTTAAAGGTCAAATAAAAGTTACTTCTTTCCAAGACACTAGAAAAAAAATTATATGATAACAAACTTGCAGAAATCATAAATTGTGCTTTCATGTGCTATACACCATAGCAAATACGGGGGTTTATTTACATTTGGCAGCAATTTTGTGTTTTGCTAATTTGCAGACAGCTGATGGTCACCAAATATAGAATGTTATCCGACAGAATTACAAATTATACACAAAAATTCCGAGAAACAATCATGTTTCACATTTCAGCCCATGCTAAATACACATATTTTCATGAAAGGCTTCAATATTCTTTCATTAAAAAAATAAATGACATTTATAAATATAAATAACACTCCTTTTCAAGCTTTCATACATCTGGGTTCAGACAATATAGTCCAGATATGAATATGTCCGATAATTACTTTTTGATAAGTCGTTTCCTTTCACCATGTTGAATCGTTTGTTGTGTTGTTCATTTGATTATTCTATAATAAAAATCATGTGCGAGCGTATGTGGAGAGACGATTACTTACTCTACTTCAATGTGTGATATATCATTAGAACAGGAATTTAAGTATCTGGTATTATGTTATATCAGAAGTTCAGATTGGTCAATCAGAAGCGGTAAACAATACCCATGAGGCTAAGTTTCGAGCTGATGGCATCAAAGCATGTTTTCTAGACACAATATTGGTTTTAAAAATGCGAGTTACAAAAGTTAATCCACCCTATTCTTGTGGACCATTTTCTCCTGCCATACTTTTGTGAAAATTTTAGCTTATTAATTAACAAAAAATTAATACGCTTAATGATGTGCTTGTTACCTGGTGTAGAGCTGAATGACGTGCTTCCAACAGTGGTGGACAGATCTGTACAAAAGTGCAATATGTGCAAGATATATATATATATATATACATAATATATATGCAATATTAATAGTGTCAAAACTGTTAATACTATGTATATCTATGCAATATAAATACTGCTGAAATTGTTAATACTGCCTTTATACATGTAATAAGACTAAAATATTAATATGTGGTCCCAGTGAACAAAGTGAAATGGAAATAAACAGTGCAGATTGACATGAGTATAACTTCAAATATGACACTGCTGCTGCTGTCTAATGTGACAGTCGTTGAGAAAATGGTAAACAGTTAAATATGGAACAGTAGTGGATGCATCTGTACAAAAGTGCAATGTGTGTTAGCCCTTTAACCGCCAAATTATTCAATTTGAATTTTCACCCACTTGAAGTTGTGTCTCGCTGACGCGATCCACATCTTCAAGTGAGTGAAAATTATTCAGATTTGGCAAAATGGAGGTCAATTCTTTTCAAATCGTCCTGATTGATGTCACATAATGGCTTTAACATGCTTAAAAGGCGGTACTGAATGTGGTAATAATTGGGTGAAAAACCCAATATATGCGACACCGGCGGTTAAAGGGTTAATACTGTTAAAGGAGTTTATGTTTGTGGTTATTCACCAGGTGGCGCTTATTTTCACTATCTATTTAACCTGAGCGGTGCTTGCCGGGTATACATATAACCTGTTGTTGGTGCATTGTGGCATAATACTTTAACACTATATTATTCATACTAGAACGATTATTATTATTATTATTATTATTATTATTATCATTATTATTATTATTATTATTATTATTATTATTATTACTATATTATGTGAACAAAGTATTAAAACTTGGAGGCCAGAGTGGGGTGCGAACCCACGATCTCCAACTTTCCAAGCAGGCAGCTTTAACCCCCGCCCAAATATCAAAGGACATACATCTAAATATAATTTCACACATTTGAAGTTGTGAATCGCGTGAACGAGACACATTTTCAAGTGGATGAAAATTGCAATATGGTTCCAGGAATAAATTCAGTATGTATATTTTGGAATGATTATAATTGTTTTAAATGTCACTGTTGTTAAACATTTATTTTAAAAAAAATGGTGATGGACATGATTAGAATGTATTTAGCTATGTATTGTAATCTAACAGTTGAGGAGAAAATGGCTGTTAAGTGTAGATTAAACATCATAGAAAATGTATTTGTTTGTATTGACCAAAAAGAATCAAACATAGCAGTCGATGTATTTTCAAGTTAATGAATTACTAATAAATAATAATAATTATTGTATGAGATGATTTTTACCTGATGTAGAGCCAAAGGACGTGCTTCCTACAGTGGTTGATGCATCTGTACAAACGTGCAATGTGTGTTAATGCTGTATTCATAATATGCTATTATGCGATCCATGCGAGTAAAGTGCGTTCTAGCAAATACTGACTCATTATTGTCGGACACAGATTTAAATGTAATTTCACCCACTTGAAAGTGTGGATAGCGTGAGTGAGACACTACTTCAAGTAGGTAAAAATGTCGATATACTTTATTAAATACACTTTTGTGCTGATATTTTGGCATAATTTTTAACTCATTCCAGATGGAGCCCGAGATATCTCAGCCAAGCTACTTCGACGGTACAAGACTGTGCCTGAGATAACTCTAATTGTTTGACGTCATAAAAACACATTTTTTAGAATGTCCCGTACACAGAAACATGTATAAAATTATACTGAGAGTGTCTACTTGAATAAGTTCTTATCTGGCTGTGGCTGAAAAAGTGTAGATGAATCATTATGGAAAATGAATATATTTGTCTGTAATGATTGGAAAGAACGAAAAGGAGAAATAGGAACCAAGTATTTTCAAATTAATCAATTAATTTATCATTTAAGGTTTATTACCTGATGTAGAAGCGAGTGACGTGCTTCCCACAGTAGTGGATGCATCTGTACAAAAGTGCAAAGTGTGTTACTACTGTATACTATTATAATCCATTATAATTATATTATTATGTGCAAATTATTGGCAACAAAGTGAATTGTTGTCAAGTACTGACGCATTGTCGGACAAACACATATCTAATTTCACACACTTGAAGGTGTGCATAGCGTGAGCGAGACGCAACTTCAAGTAGTAATTTTCTCCCACTTGAAGCTGTGTGTCGCGATAGCGAGACACAACTTCAAGTAGGTGAAAATTTCAATATACTTCATTAAAGAAACTTTAATGTAGATATTTTGGCATGTTCATTATTTCAAAAATGAATTGCAAATCACCATAGAATAGAAAATAAATGTATTTGTTTATATAAATTATCAATTGATTTACAATTTTGATGATTTATTTATTACCTGATGTGGAACCGATCGACGTGCTTCCTATAGTGGTTGATGCATCTGTACAAAAGTGCAATATGTGCTAATGATGTGTAATATATCATGCATACTATATTATTATGCAATCGATGCGAACAATGTGCATTGTTGGCAAACAAAGATTCATTTTCAGATTCTTATGAAATTAAACTAAGTGTTTATCATAATTACAAAAAAAATATTATTGTGTCATGTAATAATAATTTTATTTAAAAAAAATGGTCATTAACATGATTAGAAATGAATTTAACTAGATATTTTAGAAGATAAATATAAAGCTAGGCCTACTAGCATGACTTAAATTAGCTAATCTGGCAGTGGCAGAAAAAATGTAGATGAATCACAATGGAAAAGGAATGTATTTGTTTGTAATGATTGCAAAGGATGGAAAGGAAAATAGTAACCAAGTATTTTCAAATTAATCGATTGAGTTTTAATTTTTGTGATGTTTTTTTTACCTGAAGTAGAGCCAAAGGACGTGCTTCCTACAGTAGTTGATGCATCTGTACAAACGTGCAATGTGTGTTAATGCTGTATACTATATTATTCATACTAACTATATCATTATGCGATCCATGTGAACAAAGTGAAATGTTGGAAAAAACGGACTCGGACAAACATCTAAATGTAATTTCACCAATTGAAATTGTGAATCTAGTCTGTGAGACACAACCTCAAATAGATGACATTTACAATATGCTTCGTAAAAAAAACTAAATGCAGATATTTTCACAAGAGTATGATTTAAAAATTGGCATTGTTGTCTGATATGTCAATTTACCTGATTAAAAAGATATATTTGTAGATAAATAATTATCATGTATTTGTTTACAATGATTGAAAATGATAAAAAATGTAAAATAATAATAACGTGTTTTCAAATTGATCGGGTGATTTTTAATTTTAATGGTGTGCTTTACCTGATGTAGATCCGAATGACGTGCTTCCTACAGTGGTTGATGCGTCTGTACAAAAGTGCAAAGTGTTAGTGATGTGTACTATATACATGTAATATAATTATTCATACTACAGGACTGATCCAGAATCAGGGAAAGGGGGTGTTTGAATTGAATGTGATTGAACCTTTGTTCCAATTTAGGTGTAAATCCATGTTTGTTTTCCACTAATAAACGGGGGGGGGGGGTTCAGGACAAAACCCTACAAATGTTTAGTGTCACATAAGACACGCGCAGAATCACAAGGCAGTATCTGGTCATTTACAAGGGAGCAGACACTGCCAGTTAGTTTTGCAGAGCAGTACTGACAATTCAATTCCTGAAACAGGGCAAGAAACCCCTTCCCCCTCCCAACCCCCCTCTCTTTCCCCTAAGAAAAAACTGGTTCTTCCATTGTACCATATCATTATGCGATTTATGTTAACAAAGCGAATTGTTTTAAAAGTGCAGATATTTTGGCATGCTTTTTATTTCAAAAAATGTCATTACTGTCTAATATTACGATTAACATCATTGAAATAATATTTTAGTAGATAGGTATCGTATTTGTTTATAATAATTAAAAATGTCAAAAATTAAAATAATAGGTCTAATCCAAGAAATATTTACAAATTAATCAATTGTCTTTTAATTTTAATGGTGTGCTTTACCTGATGTAGATCCGAATGACGTGCTTCCTACAGTGGTTGATGCGTCTGTACAAACATGCAATGTGTGTTAGTGATGTGTACTGTATATTTATTGATGTTATATTATAAAATGTGATCGATGCGAACAAAGTGCATTCTTGGCAAATACTGACTCATTGTCAGAAAAACATCTAAATGTAATTTCACACACTTGAAGGTGTGGATCGCGTAAACGAGACACAACATAAAGTAGGTCGCCTTGTGAAATAAACTAAGTGCAGATATTTTGGCACGGTGATGATTTCAAAAATGACACTATTGTCCGATATGACCATGGAAAATGAATGTACATGCATTTGATCACAATGATCGAAAATGAATTGGTATCAAATTATTCAATTACTTTATAATTGTAATGAGGTAATTGTTACCTGATGTAGAGCCAAAGGACGTGCTTCCTACAGTAGTTGATGCGTCTGTACAAACGTGCAATGTGTGTTAATGCTGTATACTATATTATTCATACTAACTATATCATTATGCGATCCATGTGAACAAAGTGAAATGTTGGAAAAAACGGACTCGGACAAACATCTAATTGTAATTTCACCAATTGAAATTGTGAATCTTGTCTGTGAGACACAACTTCAAATAGATGACATTTACAATATGCTTCGTAAAAAAAACTAAATGCAGATATTTTCACAAGAGTATGATTTAAAAATTGGCATTGTTGTCTGATATGTCAATTTACCTGATTAAAAAGATATTTTTGTAGATAAATAATTATCATGTATTTGTTTACAATGATTGAAAATGATAAAAAATGTAAAATAATAATAACGTGTTTTCAAATTGATCGGGTGATTTTTAATTTTAATGGTGTGCTTTACCTGATGTAGATCCGAATGACGTGCTTCCTACAGTGGTTGATGCATCTGTACAAAAGTGCAAAGTGTTAGTGATGTGTACTATATACATGTAATATAATTATTCATACTACAGGACTGATCCAGAATCAGGGAAAGGGGGTGTTTGAATTGAATGTGATTGAACCTTTGTTCCAATTTAGGTGTAAATCCATGTTTGTTTTCCACTAATAAACGGGGGGGGGGGTTCAGGACAGAACCCTAGAAATGTTTAGTGTCACATAAGACACGCGCAGAATCAAAAGGCAGTATCTGGTCATTTACAAGTGAGCAGACACTGCCAGTTAGTTTTGCAGAGCAGTACTGACAATTCAATTCCTGAAACAGGGCAAGAAACCCCTTCCCCCTCCCAACCCCCCTCTCTTTCCCCTAAGGAAAAACTGGTTCTTCCATTGTACCATATCATTATGCGATTTATGTTAACAAAGCGAATTGTTTTAAAAGTGCAGATATTTTGGCATGCTTTTTATTTCAAAAAATGGCATTACTGTCTAATATTACGATTAACATCATTGAAATAATATTTTAGTAGATAGGTATCGTATTTGTTTATAATAATTAAAAATGTTAAAAATTAAAATAATAGGTCTAATCCAAGAAATATTTACAAATTAATCGATTGTCTTTTAATCTTAATGGTGTGCTTTACCTGATGTAGATCCGAATGACGTGCTTCCTACAGTGGTTGATGCGTCTGTACAAACATGCAATGTGTGTTAGTGATGTGTACTATATATTTATTGATGTTATATTATAAAATGTGATCGATGCGAACAAAGTGCATTCTTGGCAAATACTGACTCATTGTCAGAAAAACATCTAAATGTAATTTCACACACTTGAAGGTGTGGATCGCGTAAACGAGACACAACATAAAGTAGGTCGCCTTGTGAAATAAACTAAGTGCAGATATTTTGGCACGGTGATGATTTCAAAAATGACACTATTGTCCGATATGACCATGGAATATGAATGTACATGCATTTGATCACAATGATCGAAAATGAATTGGTATCAAATTATTCAATTACTTTATAATTGTAATGAGGTAATTGTTACCTGATGTAGAGCCAAAGGACGTGCTTCCTACAGTAGTTGATGCGTCTGTACAAACGTGCAATGTGTGTTAATGCTGTATACTATATTATTCATACTAACTATATCATTATGCGATCCATGTGAACAAAGTGAAATGTTGGAAAAAACGGACTCGAACAAACATCTAAATGTAATTTCACCAATTGAAATTGTGAATCTAGTCTGTGAGACACAACTTCAAATAGATGACATTTACAATATGCTTCGTAAAATAAACTAAGTGCAGATATTTTCGCAAGAGTATGATTTAAAAATTGGCATTGTTGTCTGATATGTCAATTTACCTGATTAAAAAGATATTTTTGTAGATAAATAATTATCATGTATTTGTTTACAATGATTAAAAATGATAAAAAAATGTAAAATAATAATAACGTGTTTTCAAATTGATCGGGTGATTTTTAATTTTAATGGTGTGCTTTACCTGATGTAGATCCGAATGACGTGCTTCCTACAGTGGTTGATGCGTCTGTACAAAAGTGCAAAGTGTTAGTGATGTGTACTATATACATGTAATATAATTATTCATACTACAGGACTGATCCAGAATCAGGCAAAGGGGGTGTTTGAATTGAATGTGATTGAACCTTTGTCCCAATTTAGGTGTAAATCCATGTTTGTTTTCCATTAATAAACGGGGGGGTTCAGGACAGAACCCTAGAAATGTTTAGTGTCACATAAGACACGCGCAGAATCAAAAGGCAGTATCTGGTCATTTACAAGGGAGCAGACACTGCCAGTTAGTTTTGCAGAGCAGTACTGACAATTCAATTTCTGAAACAGGGCAAGAAACCCCTTCCCCCTCCCAACCCCCCTCTCTTCCCCCTAAGGAAAAACTGGTTCTTCCATTGTACCATATCATTATGCGATTTATGTTAACAAAGCGAATTGTTTTAAAAGTGCAGATATTTTGGCATGATTTTCATTTCAAAAAATGGCATTACTGTCTAATATTACGATTAACATCATTGAAATAATATTTTAGTAGATAGGTATCGTATTTATTTATAATGATTGAAAATGTTAAAAATTAAAATAATAGGTCTAATCCAAGAAATATTTACAAATTAATCGATTGTCTTTTAATTTTAATGGTGTGCTTTACCTGATGTAGATCCGAATGACGTGCTTCCTACAGTGGTTGATGCATCTGTACAAACATGCAATGTGTGTTAGTGATGTGTACTGTATATTTATTGATGTTATATTATAAAATGTGATCGATGCGAACAAAGTGCATTCTTGGCAAATACTGACTCATTGTCAGAAAAAACATCTAAATGTAATTTCACACACTTGAAGGTGTGGATCGCGTAAACGAGACACAACATAAAGTAGGTCGCCTTGTGAAATAAACTAAGTGCAGATATTTTGGCACGGTGATGATTTCAAAAATGACACTATTGTCCGATATGACCATGGAAAATGAATGTACATGCATTTGATCACAATGATCGAAAATGAATTGGTCTCAAATTATTCAATTACTTTATAATTGTAATGAGGTAATTGTTACCTGATGTAGAGCCAAAGGACGTGCTTCCTACAGTAGTTGATGCGTCTGTACAAAAGTGCAAAGTGTGTTAATGCTGTATACTATATTATACATACTTACTATATCATTATGCGATCCATGTGAAGAAAGTGAATTGTTGGAAATTGCGGACTCTGACAAACATCTAAATGTAATTCCACCATTTGAAGTTGTGGATCTCGTCAGTGAGACACAACTTCAAATAAGTGACATTTACACTTTGCTTTATAAAATAAACTAAGCGAAGATATTTTTGAAAGATTATGATTTTTAAAATGACATTGTTGTCTAATATGAGAATGAAACCGAATAAAAGAATATTCGGGTAGATAAATATAAATCGTGTATTTGCTTATAATGACTAAAAATGATAAAAAAATGCAAAATAATGTTTCAAGTATTTTCAAATTATTCGATTGATTTATAATTTTAATGGTGTTTTTTACCTGATGTAGAGCCAAAGGACGTGCTTCCTACAGTGGTTGATGCGTCTGTACAAAAGTGCAATGTGTGTTAATGCTGTATACTATATCATTATTTATACTATAAAGAATATATATTCTTGATACTATGTTATTATGCGATCCATGCGTGGAAGGTGCGTTCTTGGCAAATACGGACTCATTTTCCGATAAACATGTAAATATAAATTCACATATTTGAAACGAAATACACATACGTTACTGTATGTACATGCACATGTATTATGCGCATCGGTGGAGATCTGCCTACAAGGCTTGCAATTGAAGTGGCAAATAAATGAAATGAACGACTCGTTGGATGAAAAACATCTGATTGTTTTGTAACAAGCAGACGGACCATGCTAAGGCCGTCCCGAAAGTTTTATTCATATTCAAAATTTTTTAGGTACATTTCGATTAGAGAAAGGCAGTGTAGTTTAGCTGCAACTTCAACATTTAATTGTGTGAATTATTTTCATAATTATTATCGACAAGTCAAATTTGAAAACAATTGCTGAGGTACTGTCTGTGGTGCTCGGTATATTCATTCAATGATAAGGATAAGTCAGCGAGCATGGGACATTGAAGCAATGGTGTTCGCCGACCTTTTACAGCACCTAACGAACAATAATCCAACATCGGCTCAGAGTCTGCTGCTTGGTACAGTTAATAGGCCTATCGCTGTTGAATATTAGCTTGTGTGTATACATAATTGTATAATACATAGGCGTGCACATATTATTTATCAAGACAAACAGAATAATGTGCATCATATCTTACCAGATGTGGAACCAAATGATGTACTGCCAGCAGAAGTGGATGCATCTACAAGTATATTAAAAACGATTAAAACAAAGATAGACTGATCGGACGGATAGATAGACAGATATTTTATTGACATAAAGAAAAGGCACTACATAGAATATATGTACATGTATATATATATACAAGATGGCTAATTTGCTAAAATCACATGACAATTTACATGGTATAAAAATTTTAAATCATGTTAAATGGCATTGCCATAATAAAACACTAGATATTGCGATAAATAACAGATACATGATTACCACCTGACCAAATTAGAAGGCAATGCCAATATATGAACATAAGGGTCTATCATTTTGTTTCCCACACCACACTTTATTGATAGCTGATGATAAGAGGTGCCAGGGCAATAAATTGAATTATAAAAAACTCATTTTTTCGCTCGATGCCTTTGATGTCTGTTATCTGATGATTTATGGGCTATATTATACAATGTATCTTGATCGATTACTCAGGATTGGTTGGATCAAGTTGATAATAATAAGATGGACTTAAACGATAAATTATTTACAATCAGCCTGACAAGAGATTTGTAAATAAAAAATAATGTTAAACAATATACGTAACAACGTAACAATATATTTCAATTTACCAGATGTGGAGCCAAATGATGTACTGCCAACAGAAGTAGAAGCAGCTACAAATAAGTGAAGAATTCATGGATTATATTATAGTGCTAGTTGTTGCCTTAGAAAGAATAATAACAAACAGATAGACAGGTAGATATTGTATTGACATTACAGATTTATTTGTCATAGAAATGAGAGCGATATATTTTGTGCATGAATTTACAAGATGGTTAATTTGTTAAAATCATATGAAAATATACATGTATGACATACAGATTTAAAATAGTGTTAAGTGACATTGTCATAATGAACACTGGATATCTCGATAATACAAATGACTACTACTTAAAATTAAAAGGCATTGCCAAGATAAACTTAGAGCTCTATCATTTTATTTTCGTTCCAAAACCAGAGTGCAAATAGCTAGTATGTATAACATACAAATTATATATGGTGGTGAAAATTTAGCAACGTATTAACAGTGATAATGACAAATAATAACTATTTGTGCCATTCGCACAGGACATGACCCCTCGCATAAAACATTACAGCTTATTTTAATTAACTTTTTGTTGAATACATATCATTTAAATCACGACCTAGTTAGTACCGCATATTCGGAATCAAAGAAAAAACATTTCCGACCGCAAAGAGAATATCAGTTGACTTAGCAACTCTAATATCTTCCATAAGGCCCCACTTCGTCTGACAACAAAGACGACGGAACAACATATATTGTATAAGTATATCTAGAATTAAATAATCATATTGAACATATTGAACATAAAAAACACACACATTTTACCTAAATAATTACAATTTATATTACCATACAATAGCAAGTTAAGGACATATTACAATATCTTACCAGATGTTGAGCCGTACGATGTACTACCAACAGAAGTGGATGCATCTACAAGTAAAACATAACAATTAAACATTGAAAAGTAAAATTTCAATAGTATAACGTCATAGTTTTTGCTTTACAATGTTAGCAAACGTTTGATAGTATAATCATATTTTCCATTTTTTAAAGTTGGCAAGTTAAGAAAATATTACAATATCTTACCAGATGTTGAGCCGTAGGATGTACTACCAGCAGAAGTCGATGCATCTATACGTAAAACATAATTATTAAACATTGTAAAAAAAGAGTCAAATTTTATTAGCATAACATCATAGTTTTTGCTTCATAATGTTAGCAAATGTTTGATATTATAATCATGTTGTTTGCTTTGTAATGTTGGTAAGTTAGAAACATATTACAATATCTCACCAGATGTTGAGCCATATGACGTACTACCAACAGAAGTCGATCCATCTAAAAATAAAACATAATATAATAATTAAACATTGCAACATAACAAAAGTCAAATTTCAATAGCATAGCATCATACTGTGTTTGCTTTACAATGTCAGCAAACGTTTGATAATAATTATAAAAAAAACATTTACTTTATAATGCTGGGAAGTTAAGTTTACAATAGCTTACCAGATGTTGAGCCGTAGGATGTACTACCAACAGAAGTGGATGCATCTACAAGTAAAACATAACAATTAAACATTGTAAAATAACTAGTGTCAAATTTCAATAATATAACATCATCGTTTTGGCTTTATTATGTCAGCAAAGGTTTGATAAATTATAATAAAAATAATAAAAAAAATATTATGATTTTACATACTAAAATTAAACTTTGAACAGATAAGAAACCGTAAAATTTGTAGACATTAATGTCAATTAGACATATAGCATAATTAAGTTGAGAATATATATTGTATCGTACCAGATGTGGAGCCAATTGATGTACTACCAACAGAAGTAGATGCATCTATAAATAAATAACAAACACAATGAAAAACTCATACAGATTGCGATTCATTTTTGTTTTGACTATTTCAGTGCATAATATCAAACAAAAAACAACAGTATGTAGCATATTACCAGACATGGAGTCAAATTATGTACTATCAACGTAAGTGTAAAAACATCATCACAAGACAAACCTAATTCCAAAAGTATGTAGTTTTAGTTTCAAAAAGTTTTATATGAAAAATACAATTTTAATAATAATTCTACTAATTAGTACTAAGTTACCATAAAATGTATTATACATAATGTATATTTCACACTATACATCCAGCCTCACAGAATATTTTATCTTACCAGAAGTGGAACCATATGATGTGCTGCCAACCGAGGTAGAAGCATCTACAAAAAATGGAATATTAATTAAATTTAACTTCAAAAGCAATATAAATTTGACATAAATTTGATGGTGGACACTAAGAAATGATTGTTTTAAAAAGTTGCATTGAAAGTGTCTGACAATAACTGTTGTTCTGGAAAATTCACAGATGATAATTATGTTTCGGTCATATTTTGTTCTACGTTAGGCTAAGGCGAGAGAAACCTGCGGTAATAACAGAGGCGTTACAGATGAAAATGGTCAGGTGAAAGTAAAAAATGGTCAGGTGGCCTGAAAAGTACGTTATTACTTTACAAAGCTGTAGGCTGCCACACATTTCTTGTCCTCAAATTTCAGAATATTTTAACAGCACAGCAAACACTAAATATTTGTGTAGCATTTATACAACGCTGACTTTGGTCCAACATTGTATAGATGTTATACAAATGTTTTGTGGTTGCTGGGAGTATGCTGTGATAGTTACATGTACCTGATGTAGATCCATATGAGGTACTGGCCACAGAGCTGGATCCTGCTGAAAATATATGACATAGATTTAAATATAGCGTTCCATTGGGAGTTGATTCGCAAGGGTGGCAAAATCTGCATGCGTAAAAGCCTTACAACAAGATATACAAATTATTAAGTGACTAGATGGTACAGTGCAGAGAATGTACGGGAATGAAATGAGTGTCTAAACATAAACATTTTTAAATCTCAAATTAAACAAATGTGTGTAGTTTCCACCCACTTGAAGTTGTTGGTCGCGGTAGCCAGACACACCTTCAAGTGGGTGAAAATTTAAATAAGATAACTTGGCGGGAAGAATGTTAAATCTATTGTTATTCTATTTTGAGCTTCAGAAGAGAAAAATTTAGGAGAGTTTAATATAAAAGTCCCCTGAAAGGCAGTTAAAGAGAGTATGTGGCACTCAAATAATGAGGGGCGCATGCCACACTTCGACTCTTAAGGACGATATTTTAATGATCATTGACAAATAATGCATAATTTTTATTATGTATATAATAAGTTATTACCACTTGTAGTTCCATATGACGTAGTCACACTTGAAGACTCTAGATCTAAAATGACAATATTTTACAACATTATATCAGCGGCAAAGCAGTTAAAAATAAGTATTTAACATTTTATATTCAAAAGTAGAAAATGGGGTCGGCTATTCATATATCGTTCTCTGGTATTTCCACTTGTCGACAATTTTACTCAACGCATTTTATTCTTACCTGTCGTAGAAGCCAACGACGTGCTCCCTGGAGACATTGATACATCTAAAACATAAAATATTATGCACATGTCATCAGACAGCAAAATGTAGTAAAGTGCTAATAATTATTATTGCGCTCCTCTGTAAACTCATTGATTTCCTTCAGATTTAATCTCGAGATTCCACTACATGTCAAATGGAATATTCACTTAAATTTCACGAAAGCCGATGGCAACTATGGCTGAGTGCTAACTTGACTAAGAAGGTTATTAAGTAGTAATAGTAAACTTTTACGAGTATTAGAGAAATTCGTGAGGAAAAATTATATTGATAAACAATTTATTTTTTAGTTCTACGTAAATAAAAATCACCATCCAATTACGATTATGATACTTGATACGCGACGACAAACATGCATATACGTACAGTATTCACCTCTAATTACAGCAAGTAATTACAAAAAATACCTTCACAACGGACGAACTCATATATGTGTATTCCGGACTTCGGTTGCAGATTTAGAAAGGCCGTCTCGTTGTAGAGGAAGTAGCACACTGGGGTATCAGCGTCATCAATAAACTCCAAACCAATGCATGTGTCCTCAGCTAGACATAGAGCTTGACAGCTGTCCAGGTCGCCGCCCTTCTCAGCCAGATCAAGAGTTGCGTCGTCCAATGTATTCTCTCCCCGGTAAACAAAGTGATTGACACACACGGTGGAACCTGAGTAAAAAAACTATTACTAGCACATGTATACGACAGAGTGTAACGTGAGTCACAGAATACGGTACACGGATACGACAGAGTGTAACCTGAGTCACAGAATACGGTACACGTATACGACAGAATGTAACCTAAGCTACAGAATACGGTACACGTATACGACAGAGTGTAACCTGAGCTACAGAATACGGTACACGTATACGACAGAGTGTAACCTGAGTCACAAAATACGGTACACGTATACGACAGAGTGTAACCTCAGCTACAGAATACAGTACACGTATACGACAGAGTGTAACCTGAGTCACTGAATACGGTACACATATACGACAGAGTGTAACCTGAGTCACAGAATACGGTACACATATACGAGAGAGTGTAACCTGAGTCACAGAATACGGTACACGTATACGCCAGAGTGTAACCTGAGTCACAGAATACGGTACACGTATATGACAGAGTGTAACCTGAGCTACAGAATACGGAACACGTATATGACAGAGTGTAACCTGAGCTACAGAATACAGTACACGTATACGACAGAGTGTAACCTGAGTCACAGAATACGGTACACATATACGACAGAGTGTAACCTGAGTCACTGAATATGGTACACGTATACGACAGAGTTTAACCTGAGTCACAGAATACGGTACACATATACGAGAGAGTGTAACCTGAGTCACAGAATACGGTACACGTATACGCCAGAGTGTAACCTGAGTCACAGAATACGGTACACGTATATGACAGAGTGTAACCTGAGCTACAGAATACGGTACACGTATACGACAGAGTGTAACGTGAGGCACAGAATACGGTACACGTATATGACAGAGTGTAACCTGAATCACAGAATACGGTACACGTATAAGGCAGAGTGTATCCTGAGTTACAGAATACAATACACGTATATGACAGAGTGTAACCTGAGCTACAGAATACGGTACATGTATACGACAGAGTGTGACCTGAGCTACAGATACGACAGAGTGTAACGTGAGTCACAGAATACGGTACACGTATATTACAGAGTGTAGCCTGAGTCACAGAATACGGTACATGTACACGACAGAGTGTAACCTGAGTTACAGAATACGGTACGCGTATACGACAGAGTGTAACCTGAGTCACAGAACACGGTACACGTATATGACAGAGTGTAACCTGAGCTACAGAATACGGTACATGTATACGACAGAGTGTAACGTGAGTCACAGAATACGGTACACATATATGACAGAGTGTAACCTCAGTTACAGAACACGGTACACGTATACGACAGGGTGTAACCTGAGTCACAGACTACGGTACACATATATGACAGAGTGTAACCTGAGGCACAGAATACGGTACATGTATACGACAGAGTGTAACCTAAGTTACAGAATACGGTACACGTATACGACAGAGTGTAACCTGAGTCACAGAATACGGTACACATATATGACAGAGTGTAACCTCAGTTACAAAACACGGTACACATATACGACAGGGTGTAACCTGAGTCACAGACTACGGTACACATATATGACAGAGTGTAACCTGAGGCACAGAATACGGTACACGTATACAGCAGAGTGTATCCTGAGTTACAGAATACGATACACGTATATGACAGAGTGTAACCTGAGCTACAGAATACGGTACATGTATACGACAGAGTGTGACCTGAGCTACAGATACGACAGAGTGTAACGTGAGTCACAGAATACGGTAGACGTATATTACAGAGTGTAGCCTGAGTCACAGAATACGGTACATGTACACGACAGAGTGTAACCTGAGTTACAGAATACGGTACGCGTATACGACAGAGTGTAACCTGAGTCACAGAACACGGTACACGTATATGACAGAGTGTAACCTGAGCTACAGAATACGGTACATGTATACGACAGAGTGTAACGTGAGTCACAGAATACGGTACACATATATGACAGAGTGTAACCTCAGTTACAGAACACGGTACACGTATACGACAGGGTGTAACCTGAGTCACAGACTACGGTACACATATATGACAGAGTGTAACCTGAGGCACAGAATACGGTACACGTATATGACAGAGTGTAGCCTGAGTCACAGAATACGGTACATGTATACGACAGAGTGTAACCTAAGTTACAGAATACGGTACACGTATACGACAGAGTGTAACCTGAGTCACAGAATACGGTACACATATATGACAGAGTGTAACCTCAGTTACAAAACACGGTACACATATACGACAGAGTGTAACCTGAGCTACAGAATACGGTACATGTATACGCCAGAGTGTAACCTGGGCTACATAATACGGTACACGTATATGACAGAGTGTAACCTGAGCTACAGAATACGGTACATGTATACGACAGAGTGTAACGTGAGTCACAGAATACGGTACACATATATGACAGAGTGTAACCTGAGTCACTGAATACGGTACATGTACATACGACCAAGTGGAACCGGAGTCATAACATATAGTAGCCTACACGTATACGACCAAGTGTAACTGTAGTTACAGCATATGGTACAGAGGCTATACGACGGGAGTCACAGAATACATTAGCGTTCACTTGGCCTACTGACTTGAAAAGACCAAAAGAAGTAACTGCTTTTTGGCCTATTAGAGTAATATATTGGTTTATAGCACAATCACGTTTGCATAATCACAACCGGTCATATTTTATCAGCTTCAAATGATTGTATTCAAGTGAAATTTGTTCTTAGACATAAGTATTTATTATACAATACAGACTACTTTAGAGATGCTGTCATGACATGGTGTTCGTCGAGATGAACACACGAAGTGCGTGACCATCGAGACGAACACCTTCTAGATGCCTTCAGGCTAAGATACGACAGGCTAAGATAAAGATGGGCTCATTGTCCAGTATATGAGACAATAGGCACGCCACATAACACTCCCATTATAGTACTATTACTCCCAGCAAACACGACACGTTGAAACAATGATGTTTTAATGTTGGGCCAGCGTCGCAGACGTTGGGCCAACATTAAAACATCATTGTTTCAACGTGTCGTGCTTGCTGGGTACTCACAATATATACTCATTACCGTATTCCGTACTTACACACGTGAGAAAAACATTTACTTGTCATGTTTATGTAAGCATGATAAACCCAGATACATAGTATGTATTGTTTGAAAAATTTGTTTGTATTACATGGTGTACCTCTTTCTTGTCCAAATTACCCCGACCAGAACGTATTCCTTGTACCCACGTTTATTTAAATTGTGATGTAATATTTCAATTAGATCCGTGTAAGCAACCATTAAACGCAGCATAATTAAAGCTAGCACATAACTATATACCCATGGTTGTCTGCTTATCTTAACAGAATGCGCTATCCCATCGTGTGTGACGATCATCGAGACCAACACACACTGTATATGGTGCTACACGTTGCACTATATCCAGGGTAATAAACATTCATAACCCCTTTTTTAAGGGATTACGTGTGCTTCACAACTAAATAAAGCCATCAATGTTTTCATACTAGGTACACATTTCGACACCCAATAATCTCATACACACATACTTATAAATTGTAAATATGAATGCCTACCTGTGGGTGGAACCACCGTAGAGCCTACAAACAAAACAAAAAAGGCATTATGCATACTACATCATTGCGTCTGCACATAAGTTTATTTCAAATATAATCAAGACATATTCATGATGATGCTTGAGTGCAATTTCAAAGATTGTATGTACATGTAGCAATTTATGGTGTAGTTAATTATGCTGCATTGTACTTTAGTTCAAGTAGCCTTTTGACATGACACAATTAAATAACCTAATATGCCCTGGGAAATTAATATACATCTATTTATTCCCCAGGGAGCGATATCTTTAGTTACAAATGGGCTCATATATTAATAGTTGCATAAGCGACATGTTAATTAAACAGAAACATTTGACCTTTAGTTTTATTGAAATACTGATTTATAACAATGTATTTTTGTTACAACATTCCTGACTCTGACGTTCCCATGAAAATATCATGCACGACAAAAATATTTTAAAATAGTGTTGTTATAATTATACTGCTGTTCATATAATTACACAAACCATTGGCGGCGGTGTATGCTGTAGTTAGTGTGATTAGTAACAACGACAACAACAACAATAATTAGTGAGAGAAGCCTCCGTATATATTTAGTATTTCTCTACATCTATAAATGATGTGAATCATGGTAAAACATGTGAAATATCCCATACCTTAAAACACCCACAAACCAGAAAATATTTGACTTGTATTATAATTGTGAATTACATGTGAAATATGAATCATGTTGTCATCCAATGAGTGTTAATGATTTCAATAAATGTTCCCGATTATCACTCATCGGTATGGGGACGTGCTTAAACCTACAAACTTTGAATTATCCTTTTAAAATACATTTTTTTTTTGTAGCTTGTTACTCTATCATGGTGATGTATGGAGGAGAATTAATTATTTCATAAACTTTCGTTATCTGGCTAAACGTGACATTTATATATGATACACTGTAGCTGCTCTACAATCAGCAGTGAAACCTTGCCTTGCTGACTAGATGTTTAGTGTGCACTTAGACAAATTTGACCGATGATGGCTCAATGATACGTCTGACTCTGAGACGTGTGTCCTACATTGAGACAACCATGGTACAACGTTTATAAGACATCTATATTATTATTGAAATAATCTGGCAATTATTATCTCCACCTGGTAGTAAGATGCTGACATGTTCCTGTTTGTAACACCGTTGTGGTCAGATGCCAGGCTATTTCAATAGTGATATAGTGAAAGAACAATAAAAGCATATTCAGGCATTTATATACTCCATTGTGTGTTAGTTCATCCCAGCAAGCACAATATATTGTCGGCTCAGTGTTGGACCAGCGCTGTAGACGGAGGACTAACACTGATTCAACATTGTCTTGTGTTGCTGGGATGGTGGTGCATGAATGAGATTCATGGTTGCATCAAACAAGATCGGTTCGTCCCACCGCGAACATTTTGGTGAATTTTATTCAAGAGTAGGGCGAGATCCCAGCAAACACAGAACATTTGAATAACATTTGTGCAACGTCGGCCCAACGTCTTCGACGTTGGTCCAACATTTTACAAATGTTATACAAATGTTTTGTGTTTACTGGGATGGACTTCATCCTGTGTCATGCAACTAGCCCATATTAATAAACTATGCCGTTTCAACGTTGGCCAAGTATTTTGACAACGAGCGCGACGCTGAACAAAAGTTGGACCAGCGTTGAAACAGTCGTGCCCGGTGACCATTTGTTACCAGCAATCAAGTACCTTTTATATTATGTGCGATCCATCACCGGTTGTATTCGCCCCCATTGGAATGAAAATATAACAAAAAACAATGGCACAATGTTAAGCTAATGTTGTGGCAACGTCTGGGACATAGGCCCAATATTGGCTCAACATTGGACACGTGTATTGTGTCATCCTTTAATTCCAAGGTGAGGTTATGTGCTCATTTATGACGTTGATCGAATGCTGGTTTGATGAAATTATGAAACCACCATTAGATGAACATCCCCAGTCTGTTGGAAACGTGTAAAATCTACCTTGACAGCGCACGAATCGATAGGTGAACACCCCAGTGGTGTTTATCAGTTCTGATTCGTCAATGGGAGTGAAATAATGACTACAGTATGATCTTTCTTCATCATTGTACTCGATACCATGGCAGACCGGGTCAGCCTCACAGCGCTCTTGGCAATGCTCTAGCGATTGACGACGCTCAATCACATTTCTTAGATTTACATTCCACATTTCGCCAATTAACTCCCACTCGTCACATGCAGATGCTACAAAAATGCAGTTTAATAAAGTGAAAAGGGGTATATTTTTACGATATAGGGCCTACCGGTCCTCCAGTTTAGCATAGGTAGTTTAGTAAAGAGCGATGCAATAAAAATGATGAGTCTACCTGAAATTGAAATGTTAAAGGTGATTTATCACCTCTTATATGGTATGAATAATTATGTCCTTATATGGGGTGATTGGCTATCACATGACCCTCTCAGAGGGTCACATGATAGCCAATCATCCCATATAAGGAAACACTTGTGCCCTATCTTGTGGCAACTTTGATTTATTTGTCACAAAATTATTCATATTATATAAGGGTTGATAGATCACCTTTAAGTTTGTCATGTTCACACATAGTGCGTATCATTGTAGATATTTTAACCAGGTAACTTGTTCGTAGAATGAAATGGGTTTGTTTTCTTAATAATAATGAATTATAATTATGATGAATTCAGACATGTGATGTGATTCTGAAGTGTGTTGATCCAGGCGATAACACTGATGGCAAGTCATTAGTAATCCTGCTGGCTTGCCATCGCTATTTTCGTAGCGGTTGATCTTGATTATCAACAGGCCATGTGGCATCGTAAAAAATGTGTACAGAACGGCATAAATAGTCAAGATAATATATTTAATTAAAAAAGATCAACATACACGTAATGCCAAACATATGATACAACTAAAGTAATCGCACAATAATCTGTAAAATAAATAATTAATATCATCATGATTATAGATTGCAATAATGTATTGTAATTGGTTAGACTTCATCGTTCTCTTAATCAATTTAAACACGTTTCTCATCATGGGGCTATGCCACGATGACCCGTCATGACATGAAGCATATAATCATGATTGACCTTTCTTGACCTAAGTTGTCCTTTGTCTGTTTAATGTTCGATAATGTCATTTGGATTATATGGGTGGAAGATAAACATGCCAAATATATTGCAAGAACGTCAATGCCGAAAAGATAGCATTACCAAAGTTATGTTATATTGACACACTGTCGTAGCTCCATTGGTGTAGAATAGAAACTAGTCACACCGTAGAAACTGCGCTAAATAAACATCATTGTCATGTGTGTCAGATAATATTCATGTTAATTATGTATTAATTGTGTCAGTATACATATTTTAGTGAACACAGTATTAGCCCTGGTAGCAGATACGTTCTTTCTAAAAGTATGTAAGCAGTATCTAAGACGAAGTACACCATTTGTTATGGTTGGAGGATTGCATTAATATGTGTATGTGTCGTAGAAATAATGATAGTTGTGCTATAAGAAGACAAGGCGACTGTTCAGTAATGATACTGAAAAGATAGAGAGAAGAATCAAGGCGTGTGCAGTAAAATGCATTGCTGTTATCAAAGCACAACAGGAGTTCAGAAAATTAATGACAACATGGTAACCACCGACCCATGGCATTTGTTCATCATGATTAACTGATTAAAGTGACCACTTGGAGATGTTAGCCTTGCGTTGGCTTACCATTGGGCCAGTGTCGCAGACGATAGCCAAACATTAAATCACTATAATGTCAACGTCTCCTACCACATACGTAGAGTTGAGGGCACGTATGTATACGTTAAATTAATGCTTTAATGTGCGTGCTTTTAAAAGTGGGTGATCGTAACCACATGGTGCAAGAGGTGATGCAATTCCTAGTTGTCAGACATATAGTATCATCGGTCCTTGGAAATGTTTTATGTACAGATCTACATGATTTGCGCACACGACACTTTGCGTCCAAAGGAATCATATGTGACTACATATAGCATGTGAAAAATAATAGAACAATATAACAACTGTGCAATAAAAAGATACAACAAAAACACCTATGCGTGTATATACTCTTCTCTGGTACACGAATGCCCTAACCCAGCAAGCACAAAACATTTGTATAACATTTGTACAACGCCGGCCAAACGTCTACGACGTTGGCCCAACATTGTACAAATCTTATACAAATGTTTTGTGTTTGCTGGGAAGTGCTACTTCGTAAAGAGCCACTTACATGTGGGACATTCTTGTAGCATGAAGAGTATTTGTAAGCATCCAATAATCTACACTCATGGCACGGTGACCATTGAACTACTCTGTCAAAAGCCCACTGCTAGCTTGTCAAAAGAGAAAGCGAACCAACCACATGGTTATTATAATGACGTGTACCTGAAGATGTGGGGAGTACAGATGTTGCCGGACTCGTAGCTATAAAAGATACAATTACATTCAAACGTCACAATAAGGTGGTGCTGCAATGCCAAGACACTGATCTAATAAAATTCAAGTATTATGTTAGCTGAATGCTCAAGATTTTTGTTCTCCAGTTTTACAGAGCAGTTACCTTGCCCCTTTGTAGATGATACTAATGTTGAGAAGACATGCAGGGTGGAGGCCAGAGAGGATGTGCCTGAAACAGGATGTGATCTGGTGTGAGAGATCTCCTCTGCTATTGATGGCACGCCCCTTCCACAGAAAATACGAGGTGTTGGCCCAATGCTGGGCTAATGTTGGGCCAGCGTAGTAGACGATGGGCCAACACGAGGCCAACGTTGGTCCGAAGCCTTGTTTTTTTCTGGGTTATTTTTGATTTCTCAATTTTTTATATTATGATATTTATAATATCTACTTCCCCGAAATAAAAAGTGTTAGATCTGAAATGATGCAATGCCAATGCAGAAAGTGGTAACTGTGTACTTGCAAAGTGAGCAGTTACTAGTGTTTGCCTTTGCACTGCACTGTACATTGTTGTTTGTTTCAACTACTAAATGCGTTGTTTTAAGGTCGTTGTGATTTTAAAGTCTGTGTCCAAAACAAAAAGCAGCAGCTGTTTTTTTTACATTACAAGTGTGCAATTTTAATGTCATTACATAATAATCATACCAATACAACCGAGAGGAATATGAAGTTGGACATCTTCAGATATCGGCTCTATGTCGATCTCGGTGAACACATTTTGTATTAACGCACACTCCATAGCTACAGGATCATAATTGATACCAAAACAGCCTTGTCGTGTGCAAGCTGTCCGGCACCTGTCCAGCTCTACATTTGTAATGACTGGCTGGCCGATGGCACGAGCGAAAAAATTGTTACGCACATCCCAGTTCTGTTCACATAAGGCTGCAACGTAAACACTTCATATTTGACAAACCGCCCGATACATATAGGTTAATGGTGAAATTTCAAAATTCGTACGCTTGTTTTGAATTCTTCTTGGAGCTCCTAATGTATTACAGATGTGATTCAGAGCCGATTAAAATTTAGCGTTCCTGCCCCCAACCCCCCCGATAGAGGTTCATGGATGCTGTTGGTATTGCATAATTGATAAAGGTTCCGCATACAATATGGACTTTTATCTATTTCACCATAAATCAAGGAACCGCAAAGCAGCTGAATCGTCTCGATTCATCAATCAATAATATTTAAGTCTCCAATGGCTACGAGGATGAGCCAAGTACATGGACGATTCATGCTGATAACTATGCTCTGCGAATCGAGACGATCCACCTAATTTCAATGCCGTTTTCCTGAAACTTCAGGCTAAGTGTCTGAATTTAGACAGTTGTGAATGTATTCGTTACGAGATTTGATTTTCACCATCATTTGACCATAGTTATCTATTCAATACTCTTGCTTCTAAAATAATGTTAGTAGCTCTACTGGAACGAGAATAAAAGTGCCAGCTTACATCATTTTATACATGTATCTATTTACAAGTTAGTAAATTTTATTTACAAAGTGTCAAAATACTACTACTATTTCAATCGAATATTAGGCTCATAAGTGCAAATCGAGGTACATGTGGACCAGTTCGGAAGGAATGCATGCTCATCGCCATGTGGAAATTACCTGTACATCTGACTAATACATATCTATCTGTATTATCAGCAATTTCTGAATACTGCATGAATTATAATTATGATGAATTATAATTATGATGAATTCAGACATGTGATGTGATTCTGAAGTGTGTTGATCCAGGCGATAACACTGATGGCAAGTCATTAGTAATCCTGCTGGCTTGCCATCGCTATTCTCGTAGCGGTTGATCTTGATTATCAACAGGCCATGTGGCATCGTAAAAAATGTGTACAGAACGGCATGAATAGTCAAGATAATATATTTAATTAAAAAAGATCAACATACACGTAATGCCAAACATATGATACAACTAAAGTAATCGCACAATAATCTGTACAATAAATAAATAATATCATCATGATTACAGATTGCAATAATGTATTGTAATTGGTGAGACTTCATCGTTCTCTAAATCAATTTAAACACGTTTCTCATCATGGGGCTATGCCACGATGACCCGTCATGACATGAAGCATATATTCATGATTGACCTTTCTTGACCTAAGTTGTCCTTTGTCTGTTTAATGTTCGATAATGTAATTTGGATTATATGGGTGGAAGATAAACATGCCAAATATATTGCAAGAACGTCAATGCCGAAAAGATAGCATTACCAAAGTTATGTTATATTGACACACTGTCGTAGCTCCATTGGTGTAGAATAGAAACTAGTCACACCGTAGAAACTGCGCTAAATAAACATCATTGTCATGTGTGTCAGATAATATTCATGTTAATTATGTATTAATTGTGTCAGTATACATATTTTAGTGAACACAGTATTAGCCCTGGTAACAGATATGTTCTTTCTAAAAGTACATGGCATGTAAGCAGTATCTAAGACGAAGTACACCATTTGTTATGGTTAGAGGATTGCATTAATATGTGTATGTGTCGTAGAAATAATGATAGTTGTGCTATAAGAAGACAAGGCGACTGTTCAGTAATGATACTGAAAAGACAGAGAGAAGAATCAAGGCGTGTGCAGTAAAATGCATTGCTGTTATCAAAGCACAACAGGAGTTCAGAAAATTAATGACAACATGGTAACCACCGACCCATGGCATTTGTTCATCATGATTAACTGATTAAAGTGACCACTTGGAGATGTTAGCCTTGCGTTGGCTTACCATTGGGCCAGTGTCGCAGACGATGGCCAAACATTAAATCACAATAAGGTCAACGTCTCCTACCACATACGTAGAGTTGAGGGCACGTATGTATACGTTAAATTAATGCCTTAATGTGCGTGCTTTTAAAAGTGGGTGATCGTAACCACATGGTGCAAGAGTTGATGCAATTCCTAGTTGTCAGAGATATAGTATCATCAGTCCTTGGAAATGTTTTATGTACAGATCTACATGATTTGCGCACACGACACTTTGCGTCCAAAGGAATCATATGTGACTACAAATAGCATGTGAAAAATAATAGAACAATATAACAACTGTGCAATAAAAAGATACAACAAAAACACCTATGCGTGTATATACTCTTCTCTGGTACACGAATGCCCTAACCCAGCAAACACAAAACATTTGTATAACATTTGTACAACGTCGGCCCAACGTCTACGACGTTGGCCCAACATTGTACAAATCTTATACAAATGTTTTGTGTTTGCTGGGAAGTGCTACTTCGTAAAGAGCCACTTACATGTGGGACATTCTTGTAACATGAAGAGTATTTGTAAGCATCCAATAATCTACACTCATGGCACGGTGACCATTGAACTACTCTGTCAAAAGCACACTGCTAGCTTGTCAAAAGAGAAAACGAGCCAAGCACATGGTTATTATAATGACGTGTACCTGAAGATGTGGGGAGTACAGATGTTGCCGGACTCGTAGCTATAAAAGATACAATTACATTCAGACGTCACAATAAGGTGGTGCTGCAATGCCAAGACACTGATCTAATAAAATTCAAGTATTATGTTAGCTGAATGCTCAAGATTTTTGTTCTCCAGTTTTACAGAGCAGTTACCTTGCCCCTTTGTAGATGATACTAATGTTGAGGAGACATGCAGGGTGGAGGCCAGAGAGGATGTGCCTGAAACAGGATGTGATCTGGTGTGAGAGATCTCCTCTGCTATTGATGGCACGCCCCTTCCACAGAAAATACGAGGTGTTGGCCCAATGCTGGGCTAATGTTGGGCCAGCGTAGTAGACGATGGGCCAACACGAGGCCAACGTTGGTCCGACGCCTCGTTTTTTTCTGGGTTATTTTTGATTTCTCAATTTTTTATATTATGATATTTATAATATCTACTTCCCCGAAAACAAAAGTGTTAGATCTGAAATGATGCAATGCCAATGCAGAAAGCGGTAACCGCGTACTTGCAAAGTGAGCAGTTACTATTGTCTTCCTTTGCACTGCACTGTACATTGTTGTTTGTTTCAACTACTAAATGCGTTGTTTTAAGGTCGTTGTGATTTTAAAGTCTGTGTCCAAAACAAAAAGCAGCAGCTGTTTTTTTTACATTACAAGTGTGCAATTTTAATGTCATTACATAATAATCATACCAATACAACCGAGAGGAATATGAAGTTGGACATCTTCAGATATCGGCTCTATGTCGATTTCGGTGAACACATTTTGTATTAACGCACACTCCATAGCTACAGGATCATAATTGATACCAAAACAGCCTTGTCGTGTGCAAGCTGTCCGGCACTTGTCCAGCTCTACATTTGTAATGACTGGCTGGCCGATGGCACGAACGAAAAAATTGTTACGCACATCCCAGTTCTGTTCACATAAGGCTGCAACGTAAACACTTCATATTTGACAAACCGCCCGATACATATAGGTTAATGGTGAAATTTCAAAATTCGTACGCTTGTTTTGCATTCTTCTTGGAGCTCCTAATGTATTACAGATGTGATTCAGAGCCGATTAAAATTTAGCGTTCCTGCCCCCAACCCCCCCGATAGAGGTTCATGGATGCTGTTGGTATTGCATAATTGATAAAGGTTCTGCATACAATATGGACTTTTATCTATTTCACCATAAATCAAGGAACCGCGAAGCAGCTGAATCGTCTCGATTCATCAATCAATAATATTTAAGTCTCCAATGGCTACGAGGATGAGCCAAGTACATGGACGATTCATGCTGATAACTATGCTCTGCGAATCGAGACGATCCACCTAATTTCAATGCCGTTTTCCTGAAACTTCAGGCTAAGTGTCTGAATTTAGACAGTTGTGAATGTATTCGTTACGAGATTTGACTTTCACCATCATTTGACCATAGTTATCTATTCAATACTCTTGCTTCTAAAATAATGTTAGTAGCTCTACTGAAACGAGAATAAAAGTGCCAGCTTACATCATTTTATACATGTATCTATTTACAAGTTAGTAAATTTTATTTACAAAGTGTCAAAATACTACTACTATTTCAATCGAATATTAGGCTCATAAGTGCAAATCGAGGTACATGTGGACCAGTTCGGAAGGAATGCATGCTCATCGCCATGTGGAAATTACCTGTACATCTGACTAATACATATCTATCTGTATTATCAGCAATTTCTGAATACTGCATGAATTATAATTATGATGAATTATAATTATGATGAATTCAGACATGTGATGTGATTCTGAAGTGTGTTGATCCAGGCGATAACACTGATGGCAAGTCATTAGTAATCCTGCTGGCTTGCCATCGCTATTCTCGTAGCGGTTGATCTTGATTATCAACAGGCCATGTGGCATCGTAAAAAATGTGTACAGAACGGCATGAATAGTCAAGATAATATATTTAATTAAAAAAGATCAACATACACGTAATGCCAAACATATGATACAACTAAAGTAATCACACAATAATCTGTAAAATAAATAATTAATATCATCATGATTATAGATTGCAATAATGTATTGTAATTGGTTAGACTTCATCGTTCTCTAAATCAATTTAAACACGTTTCTCATCATGGGGCTATGCCACGATGACCCGTCATGACATGAAGCACATATTCATGATTGACCTTTCTTGACCTAAGTTGTCCTTTGTCTGTTTAATGCTCGATAATGTCTTTTGGATTATATGGGTGGAAGATAAACATGCCAAATATATTGCAAGAACGTCAATGCCGAAAAGATAGCATTACCAAAGTTATGCTATATTGACACACTCTCGTAGCTCCATTGGTGTAGAATAGAAACTAGTCACACCGTAGAAACTGCGCTAAATAAACATCATTGTCATGTGTGTCAGATAATATGCATGTTAATTATGTATTAATTGTGTCAGTATACATATTTTAGTGAGCACAGTATTAGCCCTGGTAGCAGATACGTTCTTTCTAAAAGTACATGGCATGTAAGCAGTATCTAAGACGAAGAACACCATTTGTCATGGTTGGAGGATTGCATTAATATGTGTATGTGTCGTAGAAATAATGATAGTTGTGCTATAAGAAGACAAGGCGACTGTTCAGTAATGATACTGAAAAGACAGAGAGAAGAATCAAGGCGTGTGCAGTGAAATGCATTGCTGTTATCAAAGCACAACAGGAGTTCAGAAAATTAATGACAACATGGTAACCACCGACCCATGGCATTTGTTCATCATGATTAACTGATTAAAGTGACCACTTGGAGATGTTAGCCTTGCGTTGGCTTACCATTGGGCCAGTGTCGCAGACGATGGCCAAACATTAAATCATTATAAGGTCACCGTCTCCTACCACATACGTAGAGTTGAGGGCACGTATGTATACGTTAAATTAATGCCTTAATGTGCGTGCTTTTAAAGTGGGTGATCGTAACCACATGGTGCAAGAGTTGATGCAATTCCTAGTTGTCAGACATATAGTATCATCGGTCCTTGGAAATGTTTTATGTACAGATCTACATGATTTGCGCACACGACACTTTGCGTCCAAAGGAATCATATGTGACTACATATAGCATGTGAAAAATAATAGGACAATATAACAACTGTGCAATAAAAAGATACAACAAAAACACCTATGCGTGTATATACTCTTCTCTGGTACACGAATGCCCTAACCCAGCAAACACAAAACATTTGTATAACATTTGTACAACGTCGGCCCAACGTCTACGACGTTGGCCCAACATTGTACAAATCTTATACAAATGTTTTGTGTTTGCTGGGAAGTGCTACTTCGTAAAGAGCCACTTACATGTGGGACATTCTCGTAACATGAAGAGTATTTGTAAGCATCCAATAATCTACACTCATGGCACGGTGACCATTGAACTACTCTGTCAAAAGCACACTGCTAGCTTGATAAAAGAGAAAGCGAACCAAGCACATGGTTATTATAATGACGTGTACCTGAAGATGTGGGGAGTACAGATGTTGCCGGACTCGTAGCTATAAAAGATACAATTACATTCAGACGTCAAATTAAGGTGGTGCTGCAATGCCAAGACACTGATCTAATAAAATTCAAGTATTATGTTAGCTGAATGTTCAAGATTTTTGTTCTCCAGTTTTACAGAGCAGTTACCTTGCCCCTTTGTAGATGATACTAATGTTGAGGAGACATGCAGGGTGGAGGCCAGAGAGGATGTGCCTGAAACAGGATGTGATCTGGTGTGAGAGATCTCCTCTGCTATTGATGGCACGCCCCTTCCACAGAAAATACGAGGTGTTGGCCCAATGCTGGGCTAATGTTGGGCCAGCGTAGTAGACGATGGGCCAACACGAGGCCAACGTTGGTCCGACGCCTCGTTTTTTTCTAGGTTATTTTTGATTTCTCAATTTTTTATATTATGATATTTATAATATCTACTTCCCCGAAATAAAAAGTGTTAGATCTGAAATGATGCAATGCCAATGCAGAAAGCGGTAACCGCGTACTTGCAAAGTGAGCAGTTACTATTGTCTGCCTTTGCACTGCACTGTACATTGTTGTTTGTTTCAACTACTAAATACGTTGTTTTAAGGTCGTTGTGATTTTAAAGTCTGTGTCCAAAACAAAAAGCAGCAGCTGTTTTTTTTACATTACAAGTGTGCAATTTTAATGTCATTACATAATAACCATACCAATACAACCGAGAGGAATATGAAGTTGGACATCTTCAGATATCGGCTCTATGTCGATCTCGGTGAACACATTTTGTATTAACGCACACTCCATAGCTACAGGATCATAATTGATACCAAAACAGCCTTGTCGTGTGCAAGCTGTCCGGCACTTGTCCAGCTCTACATTTGTAATGACTGGCTGGCCGATGGCATGAACGAAAAAATTGTTACGCACATCCCAGTTCTGTTCACATAAGGCTGCAACGTAAACACTTCATATTTGACAAACCGCCCGATACATATAGGTTAATGGTGAAATTTCAAAATTCGTACGCTTGTTTTGAATTCTTCTTGGAGCTCCTAATGTATTACAGATGTGATTCAGAGCCGATTAAAATTTAGCGTTCCTGCCTCCAACCCCCCCGATAGAGGTTCATGGATGCTGTTGGTATTGCATAATGGATAAAGGTTCCGCATACAATATGGACTTTTATCTATTTCACCATAAATCAAGGAACCGCGAAGCAGCTGAATCGTCTCGATTCATCAATCAATAATATTTAAGTCTCCAATGGCTACGAGGATGAGCCAAGTACATGGACGATTCATGCTGATAACTATGCTCTGCGAATCGAGACGATCCACCTAATTTCAATGCCGTTTTCCTGAAACTTCAGGCCAAGTGTCTGAATTTAGACAGTTGTGAATGTATTCGTTATGAGATTTGACTTTCACCATCATTTGACCATAGTTATCTATTCAATACTCTTGCTTCTAAAATAATGTTAGTAGCTCTACTGAAACGAGAATAAAAGTGCCAGCTTACATCATTTTATACATGTATCTATTTACAAGTTAGTAAATTTTATTTACAAAGTGTCAAAATACTACTACTATTTCAATCGAATATTAGGCTCATAAGTGCAAATCGAGGTACATGTGGACCAGTTCGGAAGGAATGCATGCTCATCGCCATGTGGAAATTACCTGTACATCTGACTAATACATATCTATCTGTAATATCAGCAATTTCTGAATACTGCATGAATTATAATTATGATGAATTATAATTATGATGAATTCAGACATGTGATGTGATTCTGAAGTGTGTTGATCCAGGCGATAACACTGATGGCAAGTCATTAGTAATCCTGCTGGCTTGCCATCGCTATTCTCGTAGCGGTTGATCTTGATTATCAACAGGCCATGTGGCATCGTAAAAAATGTGTACAGAACGGCATGAATAGTCAAGATAATATATTTAATTAAAAAAGATCAACATACACGTAATGCCAAACATATGATACAACTAAAGTAATCGCACAATAATCTGTACAATAAATAAATAATATCATCATGATTATAGATTGCAATAATGTATTGTAATTGGTTGGACTTCATCGTTCTCTAAATCAATTTAAACACGTTTCTCATCATGGGGCTAAGCCACGATGACCCGTCATGACATGAAGCATATATTCATGAATGACCTTTCTTGACCTAAGTTGTCCTTTGTCTGTTTAATGCTCGATAATGTCATTTGGATTATATGGGTGGAAGATAAACATGCCAAATATATTGCAAGAACGTCAATGCCGAAAAGATAGCATTACCAAAGTTATGTTATATTGACACACTGTCGTAGCTCCATTGGTGTAGAATAGAAACTAGTCACACCGTAGAAACTGCGCTAAATAAACATCATTGTCATGTGTGTCAGATAATATTCATGTTAATTATGTATTAATTGTGTCAGTACACATATTTTAGTGAACACAGTATTAGCCCTGGTAACAGATATGTTCTTTCTAAAAGTACATGGCATGTAAGCAGCATCTAAGACGAAGTACACCATTTGTTATGGCTGGAGGATTGCATTAATATGTGTATGTGTCGTAGAAATAATGATAGTTGTGCGATAAGAAGACAAGGCGACTGTTCAGTAATGATACTGGAAAGACAGAGAGAAGAATCAAGGCGTGTGCAGTAAAATGCATTGCTGTTATCAAAGCACAACAGGAGTTCAGAAAATTAATGACAACATGGTACCCACCGACCCATGGCATTTGTTCATCATGATTAACTGATTAAAGTGACCACTTGGAGATGTTAGCCTTGCGTTGGTTTACTATTGGGCCAGTGTCGCAGACGATGGCCAAACATTAAATCACTATAAGGTCAACGTCTCCTACCACATACGTAGAGTTGAAGGCACGTATGTATACGTTAAATTAATGCCTTAATGTGCGTGCTTTTAAAAGTGGGTGATCGTAACCACATGGTGCAAGAGTTGATGCAATTCCTAGTTGTCAGACATATAGTATCATCAGTCCTTGGAAATGTTTTATGTACAGATCTACATGATTTGCGCACACGACACTTTGCGTCCAAAGGAATCATATGTGACTACTTATAGCATGTGGAAAATAATAGAACAATATAACAACTGTGCAATAAAAAGATACAACAAAACACCTATGCGTGTATATACTCTTCTCTGGTACACGAATGCCCTAACCCAGCAAACACAAAACATTTGTATAACATTTGTACAACGTCGGCACAACGTCTACGACGTTGGCCCAACATTGTACAAATTTTATACAAATGTTTTGTGTTTGCTGGGAAGTGCTACTTCGTAAAAAGCCACTTACATGTGGGACATTCTTGTAACATGAAGAGTATTTGTAAGCATCCAATAATCTACACTCATGGCACTGTGACCATTGAGGGCGGGGGCCCTAGGGTAGTGGTTAGCACCGCTACCTTTCACGCCAGAGTCCGGGGTTCGGTTCCCGGTCTCGGCGGTTTGAAAGAAACAAAATTGTTTCTTCCCCATCCACAAGTGAAAGTTAGTATTGTGGGGAGCCTCCGTGACCGAGAGGTAGCGTGCTCGGCCTCAGACCGCCAGGGCCCGAATTTCGGATCCTGTGTCTGGAGGACAGTGTCATCTCAATCATCTCACCATCCTCAGGAGGTTCTCCTGGCCCAGTTTAGCCTATATGTGCACAAAGGTGGCCTAAAGCCCGATTCATTTCATTTTTTTGTGACCATTGAACTACTCTGTCAAAAGCACACTGCTAGCTTGATAAAAGAGAAAGCGAACCAAGCACATGGTTATTATAATGACGTGTACCTGGAGATGTGGGGAGTACAGACGTTGCCGCACTCGTAGCTACAAAAGATACAATTACATTCAGACGTCACAATAAGGTGGTGCTGCAATGCCAAGACACTGATCTAATAAAATTCAAGTATTATGTTAGCTGAATGTTCAAGATTTTTGTTCTCCAGTTTTACAGAGCAGTTACCTTGCCCTTCTGTAGATGATACTAATGTTGAGACATGCAGGGTGGAGGCCAGAGAGGATGTGCCTGAAACAGGATGTGATCTGGTGTGAGAGATCTCCTCTGCTATTGATGGCATGCACCTTCCATAGAAAATACGAAGTGTTGGCCCAATGTTGGGCTAATGTTGGGCCAGCGTAGTAGACGATGGGCCAACATCAGCCCAACGTTGGTCCAACGCCTCGTTTTTTTCTGGGCTACTTTTGATTTATCATTTTTTTATATTATGATATTTATAATATCTACTTCCCCGAAATAAAAAGTGTTAGATCTGAAATGATGCAATGCCAATGCAGAAAGTGGTAACTGTGTACTTGCAAAGTGAGCAGTTACTAGTGTTTGCCTTTGCACTGCACTGTACATCGTTGTTTGTTTCAACTACTAAATGCGTTGTTTTAAGGTCGTTGTGATTTTAAAGTCTGTGTCCAAAACAAAAAGCAGCAGCTGTTTTTTTTACTTTACAAGTGTGCAATTTTAATGTCATTAAATAATAAACATACCAATACAACCGAGAGGAATATGAAGTTGGACATCTTCAGATATCGGCTCTATGTCGATCTCGGTGAACACATTTTGTATTAACGCACACTCCATAGCTACAGGATCATAATTGATACCAAAACAGCCTTGTCGTGTGCAAGCTGTCCGGCACTTGTGCAGCTCTACATTTGTAATGACTGGCTGGCCGATGGCACGGACGAAAGAATTGCTACGCACATCCCAGTTCTGTTCACATAAGGCTGCAACGTAAACACTTCATATTTGACAAGCCGCCCGATACATATAGGTTAATGGTGAAATTTCAAAATTCGTACGCTTGTTTTGAATTCTTCTTAAAGCTCCTAATGTATTACAGATGTGATTCAGAGCCGACTAAAATTTAGCGTTCCTGCCCCCAACCCCCCCCCCCCCGATAGAGGTTCATGGATGCTGTTGGTATTGCATAATTGATAAAGGTTCCGCATACAATATGGACTTTTATCTATTTTACCATAAATCAAGGAACCGCGAAGCAGCTGAATCGTCTCGATTCATCAATCAATAATATTTAAGTCTCCAATGGCTACGAGGATGAGCCAAGTACATGGACGATTCATGCTGATAACTATGCTCTGCGAATCGAGACGATCCACCTAATTTCAATGCCGTTTTCCTGAAACTTCAGGCTAAGTGTCTGAATTTAGACAGTTGTGAATGTATTCGTTACGAGATTTGACTTTCACCATCATTTGACCATAGTTATCTATTCAATACTCTTGCTTGAAAAAAAATGTTAGTAGCTCTACTGAAACGAGAATAAAAGTGCCAGCTTACATCATTTTATACATGTATCTATTTACAAGTTAGTAAATTTTATTTACAAAGTGTCAAAATACTACTACTATTTCAATCTCATAAGTGCAAATCGAGGTACACGTGGACCAGTTCGGAAGGAATGCATGCTCATCGCCATGTGGAAATTACCTGTACATCTGACTAATACATATCTATCTGTATTATCACACCGTAGAAACTGCGCTAAATAAACATCATTGTCATGTGTGTCAGATAATATTCATGTTAATTATGTATTAATTGTGTCAGTATACATATTTTAGTGAACACAGTATTAGCCCTGGTAACAGATACGTTCTTTCTAAAAGTACATGGCATGTAAGCAGTATCTAAGACGAAGTACACCATTTGTTATGGCTGGAGGATTGCATTAATATGTGTATGTGTCGTAGAAATAATGATAGTTGTGCGATAAGAAGACAAGGCGACTGTTCAGTAATGATACTGGAAAGACAGAGAGAAGAATCAAGGCGTGTGCAGTAAAATGCATTGCTGTTATCAAAGCACAACAGGAGTTCAGAAAATTAATGACAACATGGTAACCACCGACCCATGGCATTTGTTCATCATGATTAACTGATTAAAGTGACCACTTGGAGATGTTAGCCTTGCGTTGGTTTACTATTGGGCCAGTGTCGCAGACGATGGCCAAACATTAAATCACTATAAGGTCAACGTCTCCTACCACATACGTAGAGTTGAGGGCACGTATGTATACGTTAAATTAATGCCTTAATGTGCGTGCTTTTAAAAGTGGGTGATCGTAACCACATGGTGCAAGAGTTGATGCAATTCCTAGTTGTCAGACATATAGTATCATCAGTCCTTGGAAATGTTTTATGTACAGATCTACATGATTTGCGCACACGACACTTTGCGTCCAAAGGAATCATATGTGACTACTTATAGCATGTGGAAAATAATAGAACAATATAACAACTGTGCAATAAAAAGATACAACAAAACACCTATGCGTGTATATACTCTTCTCTGGTACACGAATGCCCTAACCCAGCAAACACAAAACATTTGTATAACATTTGTACAACGTCGGCACAACGTCTACGACGTTGGCCCAACATTGTACAAATCTTATACAAATGTTTTGTGTTTGCTGGGAAGTGCTACTTCGTAAAAAGCCACTTACATGTGGGACATTCTTGTAACATGAAGAGTATTTGTAAGCATCCAATAATCTACACTCATGGCACGGTGACTATTGAACTACTCTGTCAAAAGCACACTGCTAGCTTGATAAAAGAGAAAGCGAACCAAGCACATGGTTATTATAATGACGTGTACCTGGAGATGTGGGGAGTACAGATGTTGCCGCACTCGTAGCTACAAAAGATACAATTACATTCAGACGTCACAATAAGGTGGTGCTGCAATGCCAAGACACTGATCTAATAAAATTCAAGTATTATGTTAGCTGAAAGTTCAAGATTTTTGTTCTCCAGTTTTACAGAGCAGTTACCTTGCCCTTCTGTAGATGATACTAATGTTGAGACATGCAGGGTGGAGGCCAGAGAGGATGTGCCTGAAACAGGATGTGATCTGGTGTGAGAGATCTCCTCTGCTATTGATGGCATGCACCTTCCATAGAAAATACGAAGTGTTGGCCCAATGTTGGGCTAATGTTGGGCCAGCGTAGTAGACGATGGGCCAACATCAGCCCAACGTTGGTCCAACGCCTCGTTTTTTTCTGGGTTACTTTTGATTTATCAATTTTTTATATTATGATATTTATAATATCTACTTCCCCGAAATAAAAAGTGTTAGATCTGAAATGATGCAATGCCAATGCAGAAAGTGGTAACTGTGTACTTGCAAAGTGAGCAGTTACTAGTGTTTGCCTTTGCACTGCACTGTACATTGTTGTTTGTTTCAACTACTAAATGCGTTGTTTTAAGGTCGTTGTGATTTTAAAGTCTGTGTCCAAAACAAAAAGCAGCAGCTGTTTTTTTTACTTTACAAGTGTGCAATTTTAATATCATTACATAATAAACATACCAATACAACCGAGAGGCATATGAAGTTGGACATCTTCAGATATCGGCTCTATGTCGATCTCGGTGAACACATTTTGTATTAACGCACACTCCATAGCTACAGGATCATAATTGATACCAAAACAGCTTTGTCGTGTGCAAGCTGTCCGGCACTTGTCCAGCTCTACATTTGTAATGACTGGCTGGCCGATGGCACGGACGAAAGAATTGCTACGCACATCCCAGTTCTGTTCACATAAGGCTGCAACGTAAACACTTCATATTTGACAAGCCGCCCGATACATATAGGTTAATGGTGAAATTTCAAAATTCGTACGCTTGTTTTGAATTCTTCATAAAGCTCCTAATGTATTACAGATGTGATTCAGAGCCGACTAAAATTTAGCGTTCCTGCCCCCCCCCCCCCCCGATAGAGGTTCATGGATGCTGTTGGTATTGCATAATTGATGAAGGTTCCGCATACAATATGGACTTTTATCTATTTTACCATAAATCAAGGAACCGCGAAGCAGCTGAATCGTCTCGATTCATCAATCAATAATATTTAAGTCTCCAATGGCTACGAGGATGAGCCAAGTACATGGACGATTCATGCTGATAACTATGCTCTGCGAATCGAGACGATCCACCTAATTTCAATGCCGTTTTCCTGAAACTTCAGGCTAAGTGTCTGAATTTAGACAGTTGTGAATGTATTCGTTACGAGATTTGACTTTCACCATCATTTGACCATAGTTATCTATTCAATACTCTTGCTTGAAAAAAAATGTTAGTAGCTCTACTGAAACGAGAATAAAAGTGCCAGCTTACATCATTTTATACATGTATCTATTTACAAGTTAGTAAATTTTATTTACAAAGTGTCAAAATACTACTACTATTTCAATCGAATGTTAGGCTCATAAGTGCAAATCGAGGTACACGTGGACCAGTTCGGAAGGAATGCATGCTCATCGCCATGTGGAAATTAATTGTACATCTGACTAATACATATCTATCTGTATTATCAGCAATTTCTGAATACTGCATGAGTTATAATTATGATGAATTATAATTATGATGAATTCAGACATGTGATGTGATTCTGAAGTGTGTTGATCCAGGCGATAACACCGATGGCAAGTCATTAGTAATCCTGCTGGCTTGGCATCGCTATTCTCGTAGCGGTTGATCTTGATTATCAACAGGCCATGTGGCATCGTAAAAAATGTGTACAGAACGGCATGAATAGTCAAGATAATATATTTAATTAAAAAAGATCAACATACACGTAATGCCAAACATATGATACAACTAAAGTAATCGCACAATAATCTGTACAATAAATAAATAATATCATCATGATTACAGATTGCAATAATGTATTGTAATTGGTTAGACTTCATAGTTCTCTAAATCAATTTAAACACGTTTCTCATCATGGGGCTATGCCACGATGACCCGTCATGACATGAAGCATATATTCATGATTGACCTTTCTTGACCTAAGTTGTCCTTTGTCTGTTTAATGTTCGATAATGTAATTTGGATTATATGGGTGGAAGATAAACATGCCAAATATATTGCAAGAACGTCAATGCCGAAAAGATAGCATTACCAAAGTTATGTTATAGTGACACACTGTCGTAGCTCCATTGGTGTAGAATAGAAACTAGTCACACCGTAGAAACTGTGCTAAATAAACATCATTGTCATGTGTGTCAGATAATATTCATGTTAATTATGTATTAATTGTGTCAGTATACATATTTTAGTGAACACAGTATTAGCCCTGGTAACAGATACGTTCTTTCTAAAAGTACATGGCATGTAAGCAGTATCTAAGACGAAGTACACCATTTGTTATGGCTGGAGGATTGCATTAATATGTGTATGTGTCGTAGAAATAATGATAGTTGTGCGATAAGAAGACAAGGCGACTGTTCAGCAATGATACTGGAAAGACAGAGAGAAGAATCAAGGCGTGTGCAGTAAAATGCATTGCTGTTATCAAAGCACAACAGGAGTTCAGAAAATTAATGACAACATGGTAACCACCGACCCATGGCATTTGTTCATCATGATTAACTGATTAAAGTGACCACTTGGAGATGTTAGCCTTGCGTTGGTTTACTATTGGGCCAGTGTCGCAGACGATGGCCAAACATTAAATCACTATAAGGTCAACGTCTCCTACCACATACGTAGAGTTGAGGGCACGTATGTATACGTTAAATTAATGCCTTAATGTGCGTGCTTTTAAAAGTGGGTGATCGTAACCACATGGTGCAAGAGTTGATGCAATTCCTAGTTGTCAGACATATAGTATCATCAGTCCTTGGAAATGTTTTATGTACAGATCAACATGATTTGCGCACACGACACTTTGCGTCCAAAGGAATCATATGTGACTACTTATAGCATGTGGAAAATAATAGAACAATATAAAAACTGTGCAATAAAAAGATACAACAAAACACCTATGCGTGTATATACTCTTCTCTGGTACACGAATGCCCTAACCCAGCAAACACAAAACATTTGTATAACATTTGTACAACGTCGGCACAACGTCTACGACGTTGGCCCAACATTGTACAAATCTTATACAAATGTTTTGTGTTTGCTGGGAAGTGCTACTTCGTAAAAAGCCACTTACATGTGGGACATTCTTGTAACATGAAGAGTATTTGTAAGCATCCAATAATCTACACTCATGGCACGGTGACCATTGAACTACTCTGTCAAAAGCACACTGCTAGCTTGATAAAAGAGAAAGCGAACCAAGCACATGGTTATTATAATGACGTGTACCTGGAGATGTGGGGAGTACAGATGTTGTCGCACTCGTAGCTACAAAAGATACAATTACATTCAGACGTCACAATAAGGTGGTGCTGCAATGCCAAGACACTGATCTAATAAAATTCAAGTATTATGTTAGCTGAATGTTCAAGATTTTTGTTCTCCAGTTTTACAGAGCAGTTACCTTGCCCTTCTGTAGATGATACTAATGTTGAGACATGCAGGGTGGAGGCCAGAGAGGATGTGCCTGAAACAGGATGTGATCTGGTGTGAGAGATCTCCTCTGCTATTGATGGCATGCACCTTCCATAGAAAATACGAAGTGTTGGCCCAATGTTGGGCTAATGTTGGGCCAGCGTAGTAGACGATGGGCCAACATCAGCCCAACGTTGGTCCAACGCCTCGTTTTTTTCTGGGTTACTTTTGATTTATCAATTTTTTATATTATGATATTTATAATATCTACTTCCCCGAAATAAAAAGTGTTAGATCTGAAATGATGCAATGCCAATGCAGAAAGTGGTAACTGTGTACTTGCAAAGTGAGCAGTTACTAGTGTTTGCCTTTGCACTGCACTGTACATTGTTGTTTGTTTCAACTACTAAATGCATTGTTTTAAGGTCGTTGTGATTTTAAAGTCTGTGTCCAAAACAAAAAGCAGCAGCTGTTTTTTTTACTTTACAAGTGTGCAATTTTAATGTCATTACATAATAAACATACCAATACAACCGAGAGGCATATGAAGTTGGACATCTTCAGATATCGGCTCTATGTCGATCTCGGTGAACACATTTTGTATTAACGCACACTCCATAGCTACAGGATCATAATTGATACCAAAACAGCTTTGTCGTGTGCAAGCTGTCCGGCACTTGTCCAGCTCTACATTTGTAATGACTGGCTGGCCGATGGCACGGACGAAAGAATTGTTACATGGATGCTGTTGGTATTGCATAATTGATAAAGGTTCCGCATACAATATGGACTTTTATCTATTTTACCATAAATCAAGGAACCGCGAAGCAGCTGAATCATCTCGATTCATCAATCAAAAATATTTAAGTCTCCAATGGCTACGAGGATGAGCCAAGTACATGGACGATTCATGCTGATAACTATGCTCTGCGAATCGAGACGATCCACCTAATTTCAATGCCGTTTTCCTGAAACTTCAGGCTAAGTGTCTGAATTTAGACAGTTGTGAATGTATTCGTTACGAGATTGGACTTTCACCATCATTTGACCATAGTTATCTATTCAATACTCTTGCTTCTAAAATAATGTTAGTAGCTCTACTGAAACGAGAATAAAAGTGCCAGCTTACATCATTTTATACATGTATCTATTTACAAGTTAGTCAATTTTATTTACAAAGTGTCAAAATACTACTACTATTTCAATCTCATAAGTGCAAATCGAGGTACACGTGGACCAGTTCGGAAGGAATGCATGCTCATCGCCATGTGGAAATTACCTGTACATCTGACTAATACATATCTATCTGTATTATCACACCGTAGAAACTGCGCTAAATAAACATCATTGTCATGTGTGTCAGATAATATTCATGTTAATTATGTATTAATTGTGTCAGTATACATATTTTAGTGAACACAGTATTAGCCCTGGTAACAGATACGTTCTTTCTAAAAGTACATGGCATGTAAGCAGTATCTAAGACGAAGTACACCATTTGTTATGGCTGGAGGATTGCATTAATATGTGTATGTGTCGTAGAAATAATGATAGTTGTGCGATAAGAAGACAAGGCGACTGTTCAGTAATGATACTGGAAAGACAGAGAGAAGAATCAAGGCGTGTGCAGTAAAATGCATTGCTGTTATCAAAGCACAACAGGAGTTCAGAAAATTAATGACAACATGGTAACCACCGACCCATGGCATTTGTTCATCATGATTAACTGATTAAAGTGACCACTTGGAGATGTTAGCCTTGCGTTGGTTTACTATTGGGCCAGTGTCGCAGACGATGGCCAAACATTAAATCACTATAAGGTCAACGTCTCCTACCACATACGTAGAGTTGAGGGCACGTATGAATACGTTAAATTAATGCCTTAATGTGCGTGCTTTTAAAAGTGGGTGATCGTAACCACATGGTGCAAGAGTTGATGCAATTCCTAGTTGTCAGACATATAGTATCATCAGTCCTTGGAAATGTTTTATGTACAGATCTACATGATTTGCGCACACGACACTTTGCGTCCAAAGGAATCATATGTGACTACTTATAGCATGTGGAAAATAATAGAACAATATAACAACTGTGCAATAAAAAGATACAACAAAACACCTATGCGTGTATATACTCTTCTCTGGTTACACGAATGCCCTAACCCAGCAAACACAAAACATTTGTATAACATTTGTACAACGTCGGCACAACGTCTACGACGTTGGCCCAACATTGTACAAATCTTATACAAATGTTTTGTGTTTGCTGGGAAGTGCTACTTCGTAAAAAGCCACTTACATGTGGGACATTCTTGTAACATGAAGAGTATTTGTAAGCATCCAATAATCTACACTCATGGCACGGTGACCATTGAACTACTCTGTCAAAAGCACACTGCTAGCTTGTCAAAAGAGAAAGCGAACCAAGCACATGGTTATTATAATGACGTGTACCTGGAGATGTGGGGAGTACAGATGTTGCCGCACTCGTAGCTACAAAAGATACAATTACATTCAGACGTCACAATAAGGTGGTGCTGCAATGCCAAGACACTGATCTAATAAAATTCAAGTATTATGTTAGCTGAAAGTTCAAGATTTTTGTTCTCCAGTTTTACAGAGCAGTTACCTTGCCCTTCTGTAGATGATACTAATGTTGAGACATGCAGGGTGGAGGCCAGAGAGGATGTGCCTGAAACAGGATGTGATCTGGTGTGAGAGATCTCCTCTGCTATTGATGGCATGCACCTTCCATAGAAAATACGAAGTGTTGGCCCAATGTTGGGCTAATGTTGGGCCAGCGTAGTAGACGATGGGCCAACATCAGCCCAACGTTGGTCCAACGCCTCGTTTTTTTCTGGGTTACTTTTGATTTATCAATTTTTTATATTATGATATTTATAATATCTACTTCCCCGAAATAAAAAGTGTTAGATCTGAAATGATGCAATGCCAATGCAGAAAGTGGTAACTGTGTACTTGCAAAGTGAGCAGTTACTAGTGTTTGCCTTTGCACTGCACTGTACATTGTTGTTTGTTTCAACTACTAAATGCATTGTTTTAAGGTCGTTGTGATTTTAAAGTCTGTGTCCAAAACAAAAAGCAGCAGCTGTTTTTTTTACATTACAAGTGTGCAATTTTAATGTCATTACATAATAATCATACCAATACAACCGAGAGGAATATGAAGTTGGACATCTTCAGATATCGGCTCTATGTCGATCTCGGTGAACACATTTTGTATTAACGCACACTCCATAGCTACAGGATCATAATTGATACCAAAACAGCTTTGTCGTGTGCAAGCTGTCCGGCACTTGTCCAGCTCTACATTTGTAATGACTGGCTGGCCGATGGCACGGACGAAAGAATTGTTACATGGATGCTGTTGGTATTGCATAATTGATAAAGGTTCCGCATACAATATGGACTTTTATCTATTTTACCATAAATCAAGGAACCGCGAAGCAGCTGAATCGTCTCGATTCATCAATCAAAAATATTTAAGTCTCCAATGGCTACGAGGATGAGCCAAGTACATGGACGATTCATGCTGATAACTATGCTCTGCGAATCGAGACGATCCACCCAATTTCAATGCCGTTTTCCTGAAACTTCAGGCTAAGTGTCTGAATTTAGACAGTTGTGAATGTATTCGTTACGAGATTGGACTTTCACCATCATTTGACCATAGTTATCTATTCAATACTCTTGCTTCTAAAATAATGTTAGTAGCTCTACTGAAACGAGAATAAAAGTGCCAGCTTACATCATTTTATACATGTATCTATTTACAAGTTAGTAAATTTTATTTACAAAGTGTCAAAATACTACTACTATTTCAATCTCATAAGTGCAAATCGAGGTACACGTGGACCAGTTCGGAAGGAATGCATGCTCATCGCCATGTGGAAATTACCTGTACATCTGACTAATACATATCTATCTGTATTATCAGCAATTTCTGAATACTGCAGTGTACTTCTGCTGGTGTGCAAGAAGCAGCGCGTACGCGCCAATGCTGTGGCTTCAAATTCAATGGCAAAACAAGGTTCATTATCAATACAGTAAGTCTGACATTCTTCCAGATCAGACGCGCCAGCGTACACAGTGGTGTTCCCATTGAAAGTGTTATTTTGAAAAATCCATGATTCTGAGCACAGCTCTAAAAGGAGAAAGTAAAGTCGCTATACGCACAGAAAATATAGCAACGAAATCATGCTTCTAAAAATATATTACAAACATGCATTGCCTGAAGAGTATGTAATATATTTTTTAAATATGTAATATATGTATATACAAATAACCATTAACCATTATGGCATTAATCAATTTAATTGAGGTAATTATCAAACTTTCTCAACTAATCTACACCAAATGGTTAACAGTAACTAATAGGAAAGCCACCAATTGAAATTACCTTTAGAATTGCTGACTACATTACTACCCAGCAAATACGACACATTGAAACAATGTTGGTTTAATGTTGGGCCAACGTCGCAGACGGTGGGCCAACATTGAATCAACATTGTTTTAATGTGTCGTGTTTGCTGGGTACTAACCAATGTGACCTGGTTGGTTGTTCTTTTCAAGACAAGCCAATAATATAGACTCTCGCTATTTATTTCAATGGATACAAAAGTTGATGATTCACATTTAATAATTTACAATTTATCCGTAATTTATGTCATAATTTAGTTCAAATTGATCAATCTAAAAGTTTATTAGCCAACTATATTCCATATAATCCATATTAGCAGAGATGGCTAAGTCGTTTTGTTTGTATAATTTGAAAATACTCAACATCTTAGAACAACCAATCAGGCCATGAATTAGCCTACCTCCACAGACCATCTAGTATGGATAGATGTTAGCTAACCCAAACAGGCCACTCTCTACCCATATGACATCATGCAATATTCTATTGACCACAAAACTTCTCCAACATTTAAAAATTAGTATTAAGCACTCAGATTGGTGATGACTCAGTTGTTCGCTAATCAGCGGGCTTATGTAACGTAGCGTAACGTGTGTAAGTGTGTATGATATGTCACCCAGCACTAATGGCGGATGCAGATTTTGCCCGTCGGGGGCGCCCAATGTTTAACAATTTTATTAGAAGTTACATACGACACCTGGCAGCCTTTCTTAATTTTGCTCTAGAAATCTAAGCCTTCAAATAGTGCATTCCATATCATATAGTTCAGCTCAAATACGGTTTTCCAGACACTGAACGGAGAGCGTGCCAGCGGCGCCCACTCTGATTCCGCCACTGACACAATATAACATATGAGTGGATGGAGGACTGGATACAACTACAGTGATTACAACACAGATGTAATATACAGATCTATAGACATACAGACATCACACAATTTATAACACACCACGTTTCAACTTCGTAACAAAGTTGAAACCGCGTTAACCCTTATCCTGCTGATCACGACCATTGTCGTTTTTAACATTTTAACCGCCAAATTATTCAATTTGAATTTTCACCCACTTGAAGTTGTGGATCGCTGACGCGCTGCTGCAGATGAGCTACCTATTGATGAACTGGGTTGAGATGTTGTCCCTGCAGATGAAGTTCCAAGTTTAGTTGTTTGCATAGATGAGGTACCTGGTGATGTTGTAATGACTGATGAGCTTTGAAAAGTTGATGCCACAGAAGAGCTTGCACCTGTGGTTGTACCAGCAGACGATGTGCCTATCACCGTTGTATGTACAGATGAGCTGTCAGCTGTCGTTGTTTTTACTGAAGAACTTTCAAAAGAGGTTGAAGCTATAGAGGAGCTGCCTTCTGATGTTGTTCCTGCTGAAGAAGTATCTAATCGTGTAGTTGCTATAGATGTGGAACCGATGGTAGTTGTTAGTACAGACGAGCTACCTTCTGATAAAAAAATATATAAGTAATCAAATCAGCGTACACATCACCACCTAACAATATGTATAGCTGAAACAATGACAATATGTATAGCTGAAACGTAATACAGCACAATATCTTCATTTTATGAATCGATAAAACACGTAAAATCTGAACACTGCGTGAAAGGTTTTTCTATCGGATAAAACATAATATAGAGTGTTGGACCAATCATACATTATTCTGACTATTATCATGTATATAGAATTGTTATATTCTTCATGTGCTATGATATAGACAAATAACCAACTGGAAAATATATTCACGTTAATCTGACACATCTACTATTATCTATTATATTGACAGTCAATGTGTGTGTATATGAAACAATGTGAAGATGTACATTGTGATAGCTAGCATGCTTATTATTTGAAGGTGTACCATATATTTCTGTGTTGTAATGAAATAAAACGTCATATTGGTCGAAAAAAAACGACAAATCCACCAATGTCGAATGAGTGTAAAATACGTATAATCATTTTAAACAATTGCACATAAATGTTGGTGTGGCATTGATCACTACTACTCATGCATGTTAGTGTTTCAACCCAGCAAGCACGTGTATGTGGAAGATAATAATTTATGAGTAGATCTCATTGTAACCCAGCAAACACGACACTTTGAAACAATGATGTTTTAATGTTGGGCCAGCGTCGCAGACTTTGGGCCAAGATTAAAACATCATTGTTTCAACGTGTCGAGTTTCCTGTGTAACGACGTGTGCTGGAAGACTCAACTTGCTAAGCATCTATAAATATACATGAATTGTACTCTTTTATTGACTGACCTGAAGATGTGGCGATGTCTGTAGAAAACCTGTCCGACGTGCTACCAGGAGAGGATGTTGGGAGGTCAGATGTCGACTTGTAAGTGGTGCCAGATATATCAGTGCTTCCAGAAGATGTGGATTTATAACTGGTACCAGAGGACGTTGAGGACCCTGCGGAAGATGTTGGAAGAGCAGTAGGAGATTTAGAGGCGGTACTTCCAAGCGACGGTGGATTCGATGTACTAGAAGAAAGTGCTGTGGTTGACACTTCGAAAGAAAGTGTTTTAACTGGAAACAGGAAAATATGTGTGGTTCATGTTTGATACAATAGAATCATATTTAATTGATCATATTTAATTTATATAAATTACTTAGTAATTCATGCAAATTCGCTTTTTACAGAGGAAACATGTTTGGTGCTCACCACACTCCTTTTTAAATAAATAAGCCCCAAAAACGTCAGTTTTATCTGCATCGTTATAGCCTATGTGTCGTAATAAAAGCACTTGTCGAAGACGCGATCAAATTCGTAGACCAAACAGGCGGGATCGTCATAGCAAATGTTGAAAACCCCACTACTAGTGTTGATTTTGGAGGTAGGCCTGCATTACTGTAAATGCATGGGCAGGGGTACAAATTCAACTACACAGCTAGCCCTTAGCGAAATTCAACATCATTTTAACATACATGTCTCAGAGAAATAAATACACTAGCCCTCACAATATTTCACGAGCTCCTGGCTACCGTCTGGATCAGTGCAAATCCCTGGTGGGGATGTGTGATGGTGTTGATATATGTAATATTAAATTCAATTCATTTATTATACGCTCCAGCGAACACAGCTCATCGACCCGGCGCTAGAAAAGCGACTACCGAACGTCTACGATGTCCGTCTCTCAACCAGTACCGGCGCAACGTCTCGTGTTCACCTGAGTCTCAGACAAATAGATCATCAGGCGTATTCAAACGTGAAATAATAAACGACGTGTGCTGGAAGACTCAACTTCTAAGCATCTATAAATATACATGAATTGTACTCTTTTATTGACTGACCTGAAGATGTGGCGATGTCTGTAGAAAACCTGTCCGACGTGCTACCAGGAGAGGATGTTTGGAGGTCAGACGTCGACTTGTAAGTGGTGCCAGATATATCAGTGCTTCCAAAAGATGTGGATTTATAACTGGTACCAGAGGACCCTGCGGATACAATAGAATCATATTTAAGTGATCATATTTAATTAATATAAATTACTTAGTAATTCATGCAAATTCGCTTTTTACAGAGAAAACATGTTTGGTGCTCACCACACTCCTTTTTAAATAAATAAGCCCCAAAAACGTCAGTTTTATCTGCATCGTTATATGTGTCGTAATAAAAGCACTTGTCGAAGACGCGATCAAATTCGTAGGCCAAACAGGCGGAATCGTCATAGCAAATGTTGAAAACCCCACTACTAGTGTTGATTTTGGAGGTAGGCCTACATTACTGTAAATGCATGGGCAGGGATACAAATTCAACTACACAGCTAGCTCTTAGCGAAATTCAACATCATTTTAACATACATGTCTCAGAGAAATAAATACACTAGCCCTCACAATATTTCACGAGCTCCTGGCTACCGTCTGGATCAGTGCAAGTCCCAGGTGGGGATGTGTGATGGTGTTGATATATGTAATATTAAATTCAATTCATTTATTATACGCTCCAGCGAACACAGCTCATCGACCCGGCGCTAGAAAAGCGACTACCGAACGTCTACGATGTCCGTCTCTCAACCAGTACCGGCGCAACGTCTCGTGTTCACCTGAGTCTCAGACAAATAGATCATCAGGCGTATTCAAACGTGAAATAATGAATGCCAGCACAGGTTCAACGCTGAGCCAATGCTTGAGACGTTGCCGCAGCACTGAAGCAGCGGATTATAAATATAACACCGCTGCGGAATATTTAAACAACTATGAGCTAGTACCTGGTGTACCTATTACACAATATACAGCCTATCACACAACTTTATATAGTTACATATTCAAACGTGAAATAGTGTGTCAGCCAACCTAGTACACAAAAATACTTTATATAAAATTATTTACATATTCAAACGTGAAAAAGTGTGTCAATTGCGTTCGAGACGTTGGCGCAGCACTGAGGCTAAAAGAGTGTAACGTAAGGATGATGTGTAATTAACCCTTTAACCATCAAGTTATTTAATTTTAATTTTCACCCTCTTGAAGTTGTGTCTCGCTGACGCGATCCACAACGTCAAGTGAGTAAAAATTATTGAGATTTAACAAAATGGAGGTCAACTGTTTTCAAATATTGTCGATTGATGTCACATTTGATCTTTAACATGTTTAAAAAGTGGTACTTAATGTGCTCATAAAAAATGAAAGCCCGAATATAAGCGGCACTGCGGTTAAAGGGTTAAATGGTGCTGATCAGTGCTGACCTGCAAAGTTGACCTAATAAGTAAATGTTCTGGTGCCAAGATGTGTGATTACAGCTCTGACGTGTAAGTCTAACGGTAGACCTACTACTTTGTAAAGCTATGATATTGTTTACTTCTGGTGATAATGTGTGATGTAGTATTTTGAACAAGATGAATCTGTCATTATAAGATACGCGGCATTGGATATCTGGAGGGGGGAGGGCTATAAGAAAAATAAACAGCAATTTCCCCAAAAAATCAAGAAAAAAAGCTTGTTGATAATGTGAGCAAATTGACCGAATTGATGAAAAATATGTTGACCAGAATAAACCAGCAAAATTAACCCTTTAACCGCCTAAGTAGTCAATCTCAATTTTCACTCACTTGAAGTTGTGTCTCGCTGACGCGATTCACAATTTCAAGTGAGTGAAAATTATTCAGATTTGACAAAATGGAGGTCATCTGTTTTCAAATATTGCTGATTTATGTCACATTACATCTTTAACATTTTTAAAAGGTGGTACTTAATGTGCTAATAAAAAATGAGAACCCGAATATATGCGAGAACGGCGGTTGAAGGGTTAGTGGTAACGTACAGTATAGGGTAGGCATACGAAACCATCAGATATCTCTGTTCTTCAACGAAACATAAAGAAAAAGTTTTCGACGTGCAACTGGCGGCTAAAAAATGAACTTTAGGGCTATAATGAAATAGGGACACATTTTAGTTTTCTTATTGGAAATGTACTCGTCTTTCCAATGCTGGTTGACGTGAAGCTGTATTACAGTGAGACAGTTGTGAAAATTTAGTTTAAAGACATTTTCTGTATTTTTTTCAATTCAATCGGCCCAAAATTAAATTGTAATAATATCAATATCCCAAATTAAAACAAATATTATATATATCACAATATATAATTCTTACAATATTTCCCCTTTCCATTGATGTCTCACATGGTGTTCTACTCTGAGCAGAATTTTGTAGAAAAAGGGAACTTCAATGTATGTACCGTAAACTCATGTACCAGTTTGTTAATATTACTTTTGAAATAGTCCTAATTGGATTTTTGCAGTTTATTAATTGCATACTAGAGTCTCTATCACACCAGAACGTTCCAATTCAGGTTTATTCAGGTCAGGATGTGTAAAAATTTAACTGAAAACATGTATATAAGCCTTATTCTGATGTTTTTCGGGCTCCTACTTTCATATAGCGGTATATCACAACGCTCCATCAATTAAATGCGATGCTGAAAATGGAACTTGAATGTTTTACTTATCAGCTAGAGTAAATTCATTATAGATATTTGCAATATTTATCATTAAGATAGCACTCACAGTTTTAGAAATTGAACGCCTGTGGATTATATTATGATGAGAAATTAACTAAACTAAAATTAACTGAGCTCGAATACATATCCAATCAAATTTAGTGGACATTTTGTTTTTAAAATCCACCTCCGACAAAAAAATTGTTTATAATGTAAAGGTACTATACGGAAGATGATAATTATAAGCGTCATACCAATACATGCATAATTCCCAAAGTGCCAAAAGTAAGCCTGTATAATTATTCGGAATAGAAATCTTTGTATTTAAAAAAACACTATTCTGTGAAACGCAGTGACGCTACCGGAAACCCTTTTGAATGGCTACTCGACGTAAACAATGTTATATAAATCCCACTCCCCATACTTCATAGATAGATTTTCTTCGAATATCATAATATGCATAAACACAAAAAGATAGTTAAAGAAGCACAATCGAACTGTTTGTATATATATAGGCCTAGACAGAGAACATTAATTAAATTTTCTTTCATAACAAACGATGGTATAATTATGATACCAAGTTCATATCAGAGGTGAGCAATTACAATCCAGACACAAACAATTATCTAACTTAATGCTCATGATCATCATATTCACAAATCTGTGCATCATTGATGTCCGTATTTGGGTTTCAATTTTTTTTAGCAGGATCGCTCACCACTGCAATACCATGAGAACAAGATAAATCCGTAGAGCTATCTCAATGTGTCAAGCACATCTTTGTCAAGTCTGTACAGGAAAAATTCAGTGCTGAGATAAATAATATTGTAGTTCTACGTCTATAAATATGTCACATGGATAATAATAATAATAATAATAATAATAATAATAATAATAATAATAATAATAATAATAATAATAATAATAATAATAATAATAATAATAAGAATAATAAGAATAATAATAATTCTTATATAGCGCTAAAATCCACATAATGTGCTCAGTGCGCTTCACAAGTTTTACAATTAAAATATCTAAGTAATTTAAATGTCTCTAAAATATTAGTTATAAACTTTTTAAAAAAGATGTGTTTTAAGGTGTTTTTTAAAAGTCTCCAGCGTTGTGGCATTCTTCAAAGGACAAGGCAATTTGTTCCACAATCGAGGTCCACAGATGGAAAAAGCTCTGGTGCCATAGGCACCACGAGCACGTGGCACCTCTAGATTATTACACGATTTTGATCTCTATACCCTAGAGGGGTTATAGTGACTTAACATGTCCTTCAAATAATCTGGGGCACGACCGTGTAGGGAACGATAGACAGTGGTGAGAATGTTATACTCGATTCTCTGAGAGATAGGAAGCCAGTGAAGTTCTTTAAGTATGGGTGTTATATGTGTCCTTCTGCTGGTTAACGTCACAAGCATGGCCGCTGCATTTTGGACACGCTGGAGTTTACTGACTAGCTTCTGTGACACGCCTAAATGTTCCCCATATCTAGGCGTGACGTTACAGTTGCGTGTACTAATCTCTCTGTAGATTCACGTGACAGGTACGCTCTGACCTTACTGATGTTCCTTATATGATAAAAAGGCATTTGAGCATAGTTTATTAGTATGGGCTTCCAGGGTGAAATTGGAATCGAAAATTACACCCAAATTCCTAGCATGTGACGCTCTACTGACAGAAGCTTGGTCGATGTGAACTGACCGAACATTCATGTGTGATCGAAGTATGCTCTTTGGCACAAAAAATAAATAAAATAAATTATCACATTGGAATTGATGGGTCTGTGATATATCGGTCATATGATACATTTATATCACTGAACGCATTTACACAACAAATGTGTTTTTTTCAGTTCACTACCGTACGTAATTCTCCGACATAGTTAATGTGATGACTGATCCAAAATATCTGAAAAAGCGTTAGAGCCTATATAGTATAAGTAAAATAATATAATCCATCTTAAAACTAAATTACTGTATAGGCTAATATTTTAAATAGTATAACATTTTCATCATTATAGTTACGTTGTATATCACAATTGTAAATTAGTGACAAAATATTGGATGTAGTAACTATAATTATTATGTGGAAAGTGAACAGCTTATAAGCCTAACGTTTACAAAAATATATTTGACCCTGCGATGTTCAGTGGCATGGGGAGGTGCCTCGTTTACATCTATGCATATTTCCCAGAGGGCTCTTCATAAACCCTAGAAACTTTTTTTTTTGAATCCCCAGAAACTCAATTTCTTCTGATCTGTGATGTATCAAGGATAATGGCATAAAAATTGTGATCAACCCACTCTATAAACAAGATTTACGTGTTTCCAACTACAATACTGTGGCACATCTACTTATACACACAAATTAAAAATAAATAATAATAAATAAAAAATAAATAAAAAAGATCTATTGAATCCGATGCCTCCTTTACTTTCCACAAATAATCCTATCAGATGTGTTTTAAACCTGTTGAACACATTGTAAGTTTATAGTATATGATAATGAAAAAAGAGGTGAGAGGCGAACAACTCCTATTTAAATACGAAGAAAAACATATGCATGTCGTACAATTCCCTGCATAAGCCTATGTGGTAGAAAGAGCAGTCACTATTTTGGGGAGCTAACCCGCTTGACCATTCCCCAGAATGACATTCTATATATAGGTATATAAGTAGTAGTAGTAGTAGAAATTTTATTGACATAAAAAAGTCGAATAGACTCATTTGTCAGACAATACAGGGTGGCAATATTAAATGACTGTAAATTCATAAAAATAAGTAGTAATGATAAAATATAAATAGGTTTCGTGAATTTTAAAACCCTCTATATCCTTACATATTAATTACTATGTAAAGTGAAAAACAAATACAAAGCATGTATATATATATATAAAAAGTATAAGATGTGTTATAAAGCAGCAATATGACGTTATTCCTTTTTGACTTAGATCACACATGGGATAAATAAAATAACAGATAAAATAAAATAATATAAGGCTCATATATATTTAGGACCGGCCTACGGCCGGTATCCCCTTGAGTTTATTTTGCCTGTCATATTTAGAGGAAAGAGGGGTGCTAGGTGTCATGCGTAAATGCATATATATTTATAAATGTGGAATATCGCAAGCGCAAGACATACAGCTTGTGTTGGTTTGATGTGGGTACAGCGTCGTAGACACTGGTCCGACATTGGGCCAGCTTTGGATCGAGTCTCACGTTTGATTCGTTTCCAGGGTTGCTAATGTGACTGTACATAAACACTACATAACAACTTTTAGGTGGCCCTCGCGACTCAGGTATTTTTAGTGGGGGTCGCCAAGCATGCTACATCCTCCCTCCCCCGCCTTCGCACCTATAGTTGGCTTTAGGTAGACAATTTATGACTAATGAGGTATGACTATAGCCCGTTTATAAACCTAGCACCCATTGCATCCCAGCATCCAGATAAAATGTAAAAAATGGTACAAGTAATTATTATCTCTGGTTATAAACTTTGGTTGACGTAAACAGATCGAGACGACCTCTGCGAGGCCCATCAATTGTATTAGTGAATTAAAAATATAAAATAAATTAATAAGTTGTAATATTGCTGTAGGCAGATAACTCCAGAGTGTAAACGGTTAATTGCGTCAATGTGAGGTCACTTGGATTAACCCTTTACGAGAGACTTCAACAATGTTTTTATATTTAAGTGAATACCTTATTGTTTTGATGTTCTCAGCCAATTAAAACTGTCCGGAGCAATACTAATATATATTTCAGGGTATTTTTGATTTATTTTAAAGAATAAAGTTATGGCTACTGCTACAATTCGGTTTCAAATAGGCCTATATGTATATTTTGCCATAACCTTCACCTGATGCTTAGCAGTGCGCTATCAATATATTATCATAATTTATATTGGAAGATCTATAACTAAATGCTAACATAGGGGGGGGGGACAATAATGGCATGTTTAAATCGCCTTCAAAACAGTACATACCGTGTTGCATGTCCTAGGAAACAAGGGTGCCCAGCCAACACAGCTTGTTGATCCAATATTGGACTAATGTTGGGCCAGCGACGCAGATGGTTGCCCAGCAGTGGGCAAATATTGAATCAACAATATTGGATCAGCATCTCGTGTTTTCAAGATGGTGCGATAAAAACGCAGATAAGTTTATGTAAAAAATATAGTGAAAATTACGAGTACACGCCCATTAAAATCATTCTGACGGTGTGGAATGTTTAGCCTCCCATCCAAAGAAGGTACAATGGGATAAAACAAATCCAATGAGTTTGTTTAATCTCTCGATCTGTCAGACGTTGACAGTGCTTTACAATCCCTACAAGAAGGGGAAATCAATGTAAATAATTTTTGTTTAACATTGTCTAACGCTTTTACTAAAGCTGCTCATTGTTCATTCAAGACAACTTTTTCAAAAATTGATCATGTAAACAATCATAGAGCGGTACCAGTTTTTGAGAATTGGTTTGACTCTGATTGTAGGCAGAAACGATGGCTATATAAAAGAAAGAAAAATAGGTATAAACACACTAAAAGTAATCAAGATCTAATCGAAATGAGGAGATCAAATACTGTATATAAAAATCAAATAAAAATATCACGCAATA